>VZTJ01005788.1:517590-604553 GCA_013397795.1 Orthonyx spaldingii | reverse complement strand
TATATTTATAAGGTGTGAAATCATTTATGACCCTAAAAGACTTTGTAAAAGTATCTACAAACTGCAACGTGGGAAAAAGTCAGAGATGAGGGAAGAGATGCTCTGGTGCTGGATTCCCTTTAAGCATGTCTGGTTTCAAAAAGGAGATAAATGCACCTGAACTCTTCCCTGAGAGCTGCCCTGGCTCTGCTGTGCAGTTTCTCCCACATCAGTGATCAGGGAGGGCCCTGCCAGGTGATGCTCAAATCCCTCAGCCCGAGTGTCTCTGTTGCTCTGCTATTCACACCAAGGGGTTTGAAGGATGCTTTTACCCCTTGGGAAGAGAAGCAGGAAGGGGCCAACACTGTAATTTGCTGTGGTTCCTCCTCTGAGTGGCTCAGTCATTTGTCTTTTGTTACTATGAAAATCACTGCATGGAGAAAGCCGTGTGGGCGGCCAATTAAGATGTCAATAAAAGTAAATACATTTAAAGAGGTCACGGCCATGCATTATGCAATGAGAAAAAAAACAACAACCAAAAAGGCTTATATTTGTATCGTGCTAATTAAATTGACATGGTTATTGCAAATCATTTTGTGTCACCTGGAGCTGTAATTAAGTGACGCCACTTAATGAGAAGGAGCCAGTGCTGATTGAACATGCTTCTGTAGTAAAGCTGCCCTGACAATGAAGGATGTTTCTGTTTACATCTCCCACCATTTCCATTCCCAAATGCCAATGTCTTTCCAGTGAGGTAAACACCGTTTTTAAAAACAAACAATCGTTTGTAACTTTGGGCAGCCTTTAACCCGGCTTCTCACTAGCTGTTCTGCACGAGGACAAAAATAAATAATTGAAGTAACCTACAGTATTATTTCTCCTAAAGATAGACCTTCACAAGTAAAACATCAAAATAACCAAGAGAAAATGTAAAAGTTTTAATTGTCCTTACAGCAGGATTTGTTTAATCTGGATCTAGTGGGTTAAATTCCACTCTCTTTCATGGTGATTTTAGCAGGATTATTCCACATTTAGAGCAGATTTGTGCATTGGTTTGGCTGCAGAACTTCTAAAAGTTGGGATAATCAGAAACTCCAAACTGTCTGTATGAAGAGCTTACATAATACAGAGAGAGAAGTCAGGGAGGTACTAACACAGCTCAGTGTCACCTTTTTTTTTGAGCTGCAGCTCTTCACCTGAACTCAGGACACCCTGAGCTCATGGGAAGGGGCAGCAGCAGCTCCTGGTGGCACCTGGGAGTGGCAGAGATGGCAGGGGGACAATGCAGGAGAAGGATTGTGCCAGCAGCAGCCACCCCAACCATATGTCCTCAATCTGCACAGCCAAACTTGGCAGGGTTCTCTCATTACGGTTCATTCTGTGGGCTCTGCAGATCCCATAAATATTTTCCTACACAGAGAAGCCTCGCCACATTAATTATGATAGCATTGCTTTGCAAGGCAAATGGGAGCACTGCCAGCATCTCATCATTTGGCATCTTGGTGCTTGATACTGAGAACAACTCAAATATGAGATGTAACTTTAATGCCTGCTGGATCTTTCAAGTGCACCATCAAATCTGGATCTCCATTTATTTTTTTTTTTTTAATGCTTTCAAACTTGAAAGTGAATTCAGTGCTTTTAGAAAAGCAGGATAAATAGAAATGCTCTGAGCCAGGAACACTGTTGGCAGGGTCTGTGAAAACTCTTTCACCCATTTCTGTGAGAAAGATACTATTTTTATCCTGGGCTGTCCTTAAAAAAAGACCATCCTCCAGGTTTACTGTGTAACACAGTCAGAACAAGACTGGGAAGGGAGTCTGACAGATTTTAAATTATGATGGAAATCATATTTCCTAAGCAAAACCTAGGTATGTCTGGAGAGAAGTCAGATCAGAAAAGGCTCATTACAATGTTTCACCCTCTTTATCATCACTCAGAATCTCTTCATGTCTTTGTGTTAGCAGGAATGAATCTTCTTAAATCTGTCCTCAGCTAAAAGGCCAAAAGCCAATACTGAAAACATGAAATTTTATGATTGTTACGACATCAAGATGTATCTGGCCTAAAGTGAATGAGGGTGAGACCCAACTCTAAGGAACCCAAGGAGTGGATTGACTCCTAGGAGGAAAATTATTGATTATCATTATGCAATGTAACTAAAATCTCTGGTACAGAAACACTTGAGCCATTTGGGACTCAAAGCTCATGGAACTTCAAGGTTTGTAGGAACAACGTTCTCACCAAGTTGAGCAGAGAAAGCCAGGTCTGCACACAAAGACTGCCTCTATAGCAGATGATTAAATCTTTCAGCTTGAGTTTAGCTGTGAAGAAATATTTAAAGAACATATTCCTTCTGGGTAAAGAAGCCCAGCAGCAGAAGAGATTTTTATCTCAATGTGTGTAAAACACAATCTGTGCATATTCACTGCCTTATCAGTCACCCAAAATCACAGCTATAGCCCCGCAAAAAATGACAAAATGAGATTTCAGGACACAGGGCACAGCCCCACTGTGGGTGCACACCTGGTTCAACTTCAGTAACAGCCACTCCATGCTGGATGGAACTGGACGATCTTCAAGGTCCCGTCCGACCCAAACCATCCCACCTTTCCATGATCCCGAAGTGCCCTGTTTGAAGAACAGGTATCAGCTTTCTGTGCACACATCACCAGTCTCTTTGGTGGTACAAAACCCCCAATTTCTGTGTCTATAGATCTGTACACAGGTATAAACACAGACATTGACCTCAGTAAGCACCAAGGCAGGAAAACCCCTGTAAGTATTTCAGTATATCCAGTGTATAACCATAGCTAGTGTGTAACTACAGGAAAATACTTACACACATGTAATACTTGTAAGATAAGAGAATAAAGGAGACTGCAGCCATCCCCTGCAGGCTCCGGGCTCTTCCTGAGCTCAGAGCTCGCCCACCTTTGGCACCGAGGCTTTGAAAGGTTTGTATCAATTCTGTTGACTCAATCCCTTGGTGGCAGTCCCCACTGGTGTTTTAAATGCACTTAACTTGATTAGGTCTCACTGGATTGTTTGCTTTTTCAACCACCCTGCGTTAGGGAGAGTGGAATATTAGCCTGGCCAGCTCTCAGGAGTTCCTTTATTGATCCCCACTCTCATCCTGAAGGTGGTGAAGCTCCCACTGACATCAAGGAGAGCTCTTTGCTTGTGAGAGATGAGTGTGCCATATGTTTATTTAAAAATAAACAAAGGGAACTGAATCAAAGAGAGTGGTGGGTGCTTGGGAGCACTATTTGGAAAAAAAAAAAAGAAAAAGAAAAAGGAAAATCTGCTTTATTCCAGCCCAGGGAAGGCTCTGGGACCAGAATGATTCAGTGATTAGGGCCTGGTCTGGATTCATCCTATCCCTGCTTCAAATTTCAGCCCTGCTAATGGGTATTTTTGGAAAGCACAGCCAGAGAGGATTCCTGAGTTACTGCTACCCAAATGTTTTCTGTTAGAGCCAAGCAGTTTCAACAACCATTTTCAATAACTACAAACCTCAGGTGGTTCCAGGCCTGTTGCACCCCACAGAAAATTTTTATAGCACAGGCCATCAGCAGTGTCCCCATTCCTGCAGACCTTTGCTCAGACACCATAACCCCTGGAAAAGATTTCTCTTCACCACCTTGTCCTTCTCTCCCTTTCTCAAAAAGCAATAACAACATTTTTTTATTACCAAGCCCTTTTAAAGCTTCAAATGCAGCCAACGGAGGAAAACAAAAGAATAACTACAAAAGGCAGGAATTAGAAGTCCCACAGCTGAAACTAATAGAGACCATATTTATCTAAGTGTGTGTATTTAAGTGTTTCAGGTTTAGGATGAGACACCCTTTGCCAAAAATGTGGCAGCTAGATTTGCTAGTCTCTATGGGAAATGTTATAAAGAACCAAAAGCAAACAAATTTTCCTTTCAAATAAACTTGACCAGTATGTTTCAGGCATGTGTTTCCCTTTGAGTCCTTGCCCCCTTTGATGGTGTTACATGCTTTCCTCTCTTTAAGAGCAAATAGTTTGTTGTTACAGCAATTCTTTCCCACAACTCTACCAGAAGGCCTCCCTGGTTTCCAAATCCAGAGCTTTACAGTCTTGGACACAGCTTCTGCAGGGATGCCCCAGGGCCTGGCAGGCAAACTCTGGGTACTGCACTGCCACCACTGCAGCTGGGGAAAAATAATCCTGGTGGCACGTACTGGTGGCCTCCAGCTGGGAGGAGAGTTTTTAAAGATATCTGAAGCAAGGCCTTGTCTCACTGCAGCTCACACCATTCTTGGGTAGTTCACAACGTTAGAAATGAGCACCACCCACACTGACACACCGGGCAAAGGCTGCCAGAGCACCACACTGGCCTGGTCAGCAGGACTGAACAAAAACATAAATAAGGAATTCCTACTAATCTCTGGACACTTCTGGATAACATGCATGGAAGGAAAAATTCCTCGCTAGTCTGCTCTGCAGGGTGAAACAGACAGATGGCTCTCAAGAGAATTTCACCTTGCAAAATAAACGAGGGAGGATCTCTCGAATCAGTTCCATGTGTCATCCAAAAGCCAAGGCTATTTCATTTATGGTCCAGGCCAGAGGCTGCAAGAGAAACCTCTCTTATTGCTCATCTCACTTTGCCCTCCTCCTTCCTTCCTTCCTTCCATCCATCTACACACAGGGGAAATAAAATTCTCCCTCATTCAGCCACTGCACAGGGACTCAGGATCAGCTCTGGGCGTGGGGAATGCACATCCAGAAGAAAGGCTTGGGAATGCCAGTCCCTCTGCAGGCAGGGCAGCCAGGATGGAACACCAACACCAGCCCTGGGAAAAGGGAACATTGGCTTATGTTCACTCTGCTCCATCTGTCCTCTGCTTGTACAACTTCCCTGAGGCTCAACACTTGTCAGCTATTTTATACTTGATAAAATATATAAAATAATGCATTTCAATTTATATATTTCATCTCTATTACATTCATATTGTACACAGAAATATCTTAACAGTAGGCTCACTGCCCAGTGAGATGCTCTTGGTCTCTAACAAATTTTCATTCAATAAGCAAAAAACCCCAGAAAACACCAGGAAAACTTCCCTGATAAATGTGCCTGTTCACAGGGCTTTCACTAGCTGAGTTCAGAATGACAAATGAAAGCTTCAGATCCATTTTTTGTTTTCAATAAAAATCTTGTTTAACAGTGTCATGAATATTCATGGTTTTGGCACAGCTCCAGACTAAGCAAGAAGAGCCAACTCAGACAAGGAAACAACAGTCCACTCGGCTCTACAAAGGGATGCACTGGATTTTGGACACTAGAGCAGGCGCTTAGGGAAAGGTAGGAATCAGACTGTGCTGGGACTGTGCTTAAAGGGAAATAAATTCCCCCAACACCCAGAGCCACCTCTTGACATGCAAAAATAACAACTCTGGGCTGAGCCCAGCGGCAGCAGAACAGGTCCTGCACCTACAGCACAGCAGGGCAGAGGCTGGGGAGCGGCTCCTTGGCAGCTGCTGGGGGCACTGGGGGGCACTGGGGGCACAGGTGACCCACGGCAGCACGCGTGGAGCCCCTGGGCTGTCACAGGAGTGCTGCCTCTGAGAGCTGCTGCCTGCACAGCTCCCACTCCTGGCCCTGGGGCTGAGGGCACAGCGTTGGAAATGGAGCTTTCCTGGAGGCAGCGTAGCAGCTGTCTGGAGTCATTGCATTGAGGTGGTCACAGGCTGGAATTGAGCTGAATTTCGTGCAACAATAAGAGAAAAAATGACACCTTGCTCACTTTCTGGTGTCCTGCACGGAAGGGTGACGACCCCTCCCAGAGGGACCATCAGATCTGCTGTGGGCAGGTTCATGTGACAGTCCCAGGGAGCTGCTGGCTGGGAGACAGGACCAAGGAGTGGCCAAACACTGCAGTGTCACCTGCAGGCTCTGGGGATGGCCTCTCACTCCGTGTCCTGCTGCTCTAATCATTGCACAGCACCACGCACTCTGCCTCCACACTTTTACACTGATTTATGCAATAAACGTGGAACTCACTTCATTACAATAAAGGACGAGAGGGAATTTGCTTAGAAGATCATTGTTTTAGAAGTCAAAGTCATTCTCACCATTTTGATTTTCAAGCCTGACCACATGGAAATTTAATACACAAACACTGAACTTTGATAAGATCCCCTCTCAGCACATGCTGGAAGATGATATTACTGCTGCACAACCCAGCCCCAGCCTTTTCACTGCAAATCCAACTCTCACTTTCGGTTTAATCAGACAAGAGAAAATGTAGCTCCAATCTCCATATTTCTCTCCCCAGTGAGAATGTAAGGAGTGGAAGGTGCAGATAAAGCAAAAAACTGAACAGGCTGCTTAAAAGGCAAGAAAGACTTTGTCAAACACAAAGTAAATCTCAAGTTCTGGTGCAACCAACTCATTCACTTACATCGATTTACCTATATCAGAATAAAAAACCTAATTGAAATGAAAATTGGGGGGGGAAAAAAGGTCTGACTATGAAGCACAATCAGCTTTACCCACCAGGTCAGCACCACTCATTTGGAATCCTGCAAGAAACATTTCTCTAAGGGTGCCTTAGAAACACACTAGGAAGATGTTAAGAAGCATAAATGGCCAGATTTTAAGAACTTCCTATAGAAATCAATCCAGATTCCAATTTTCTCCAAAATAGCCATCTGAAATGAATTCCCACACATGGCTCTTTCTGCTCTGAATGATGAGGCTCTAATAGAAAACAGAATAGCTGGTCTTTTTTATTTTTTTCAGATACTAAGAACATGCTCAGATCGAGTTAAACTCAATTTGTGTTTCTAGTTTTCTTTCCTTTTTATATTTCTGGAAAAGACAAATAAAAGGTAAAACCAGTTACCCACTAAACAAACACCTGAGTACACTTCAGACTGGCAATTTTGAATTTCAGTACAACTGACTAATTTTCTTATGTTTGGGAAGACTCAATTACCACAATCCTTGTGCCTTTCCCCCCTCTTCTTCCATGATGCTGAATCAGTTTTTGGTCAGAGTATTTGGTGAAAAGGCAAATCACAGAGCAAATGTAACCAGCCCAGGAGGCCCCTAAGCACCATTTAAACAATTATCAAAGTATCATTCCTTATCCTTTGAGATGTTTTTTGAGCAGAGAAGAGCACGTGGATGTTTCTTTCACTGCTTTTGCTGTGAATGTGTTAAATTTGCTCCTTGAATAGCCAGGCCTTAGACAAGAACACGTAATAGGAACGAGCAGCAGTGGGATATGTGGAGGCAGATATAATTATACAACACAACAGGACAATCACTGCCTTTCTGAGCAATCAGAGCTTCCTAGAACAAGAAGTTCTCGACCATTTCCCATTCCCTGGAATTGCTCTTGCATCCTGCAAGATCTGGCCATGACTCACCCTCATTTAGGGCTATGGGAACAAGAGAGTTGTTCTGAGATGAGAACAGGAACAGGCTCTCCCTATGGAGCCCTCTCACCTGACCCATCTCCTGCACAGGGCAGGACATCCCAAAAACGACACCTGCTGCTCCTGCTGTTACTGCCACGGAGACAGGAGCAGCATCCCCAAAGCAGAGTCAGCAGTAATATTTACAAAATAGCAAATGGGATTGTTTTACATGGAAATAACCCTGCAGAGGCACAACAGCATCATCATGTCAAACAGGTGAGCACTTGGAGCCCTTCTAACAACGCTCACTGCAGTGCCAGCTCATTCCCCTGGGCAGCATGAGCAGCGTTTCAGAAAGCACCGCCCTGCTTTGGAGAGTCCCTGCTCCTGAGGACACCCAGCTCCTGTCAGCACCCCAATAATAAAAAAATATACAATAAAATAGAATAAAATAATATAATAAATATAAAAAAATAATAACAATAATAAAATGGTCTGTCCGACTGAACTGTGCTTGGTTCTAGTGCAAGGTGCTACAGAGTCATCTCCTCCTGGGAAACCCCTGGAAGAGTTAACAGAGATGAACCTGAGGGCTGTAAAGATGTTCAGTGAGGTTCCATCTGAGCCACTCTAAAATCATACAGAATGCCTCTTCTTGTAGATAATGATTAGGTCTTTTAATTATTTCTTTTAATTTTTTTTAATTCTAAGATGGAAAGGTAATTGCCACGTTTATTAGATAATTGTGACAGGGAGCAGGGAAAACCCTAGAAAACACTTGCAAAAGGACTTTTTCCGTGAGAATTTTTCCTTTCAAGACGAGCCAGACCTCAAAGCTGTCCCTGGCAGGGGTGTCACAGGGGTGTGGGGACTCCCATGCTGGGAGGGAGGAGCTGGGAACACTTTATTCTGCATCTGCATCACCCACGGAGGATCTGAGGAACGGCAGTGTGGAGGGAACGGGGTATCAGAGCCTCACGGAGGGGACTGAGGCTACTGCAGTTTTCTAGAGCTTTTCATGAGACATTTGGGGGTTTTAAGGCAACGAAACAGAAGCACTAACACAGGGAAAGAACCGCTACTGCCTTCATTAGTGCTCACAAAAAGGCTGGGAGGGATTTTGAACAACTGCCAAAAGTTCATGGGATCAATTCCGCTTCAAAACGGAGCTGGTTAAGAGCAAAAACAAAGTTCACGTGGCTCATCTGCTGTGAGATCCCACTCCCCCTCCGCACTCCCCAGCGCACAGCCAGGGACTGCTCCACCCTCAGGTACCTGAAATCTAATCAAACACGGGCAGGAGTGAAAACCGAGTGGAAGTGGCTGCCATGAAGGGACGGATGTGCTGGAAGGTGCCACCAGCCCCAGTCCAGGGCAGGAGCCTCGCAGTTCATTGCTCCCCACCAGCACCATCACATTCGCACAGCGCTGGCACCCAGGAGGTGTGCGCAGTGCATACAGAGAACACGCTGCAGAGGGGTTCACATCAGTGTTTTCTTTGAGTAAGAAATAAACCAGCAGTTACCATAGCAATGGACAGAGAGCCATCACCTGATGCTATGAAAATTAAAGAATGCAGGCTAGAGATGACAGCACAGCCCCACTTCAGCAACACAACGAGGGATGAGGCAGATTAATTTCTGCACAACTATTCATGATTTCTTTAAAGATCTTTCAGAAGATATTAACATCAACCAGCTGTCACTATCTACAACCAGCTGATAAAATCTTCATTCAACTCTCTCAGTGTTTCTGCCCAGTACAAATTACAGTAGCATTGTCTCAGATAAGAGAAAAACTCTTCAGCAGCACCCTTGAGTGTGGAAAAGGGAGATTACACATCTTGCTCGTGTGTTGTGTCCAGGCTGGACTGTCACCTGCAATATCCTCTCTAGGGCTCTGAACTGCTTGGTTTAGGGCACTGGCACTTCACCAGGGAAGGCACTGGGGGATTCCTTTGAAGCTCAGTGTCACCAGCTCCGATGCTGAGAGACCTCTCATCACAGGGCACTGAGCTGACAAATCAATTACAGCTTGAACACCAGCCTTTTATCATGTTTTGTCTCAAAAACCAATATTACAAGACGTGTAAGGGTACATTGTCCCCAGTCCTCATCATACAACCAACAGTGACTAAGTACATACAAAAAAAAAGGTTTCATCATTCCTTTCTACTGGGAAACTGTAATCAGGCTGCTAGAGAAGAGAAAATCAGAAGCTGCTGTTCATGTGGCCTCTCATGGATGTCTTGAATCCAGAGGAATAAAAAGTTGCCTAAAGCCTGTGAATATTCTCATTACTTTCGACAGGACTAAATTTGGGCCCGTTCCTAAGTGACAGGTTCCTGCTGTGGGCTGGTGCTTCCTTTCCACAGGAAGAACTCTCAATGCAATCAGGGCTTTTTCTAAGCTAGACATAACCTCAAGCAGAAAAATATTTTTGTTGCTACTGGTGGTATTGGTACAACCTGCTGAGACCAGGCCCAGAGAGTGACTCAGTGACTCCAGCAATTACCATCACAGCACCTCGTTCTTTAAAAGCTGTAGGAAAGCTGATAGCCCTGAGCAAGCAGCCATGCAATCCATAGGAAAATTTAGTTTCCTCAAAATAGGATCCACCAATGTCCAGTACACCAAACAAGGAACCCCTCAGGCTGGTCAGTAACAATATTTTTGCCTCAGTGATCACCTGTAGGGCTGAAGTTCCCCACCCAGCACTCCTGGGGTGAGGGACAATCCAAGCACGACTTTATGGTCTGGTCTGTCACTCTTCTATCTGCACAACCAAGCTGTGATTCATGACCCACAACTATTTCTGTGTTCTGGGTAACATTGGATCAGGGAGGCTGAGGAACCAAGCTCTACATTTCGGTAAGTGCCACATGTTCCCCTTAATGGGCCTGTCTGTCTTGTGCAAAGCTCGCTCCCATGGCACTTTGGAAATGAAGGGTTACATCTTGGAGCCAGAGCCTGTATGAAAAAGAGATTCTTTTCAGCAGCCTGACAGCTGAAAATGCAGAGGGCTCTGTCTGAAGTGCCTCCCCCCATCTTTCTTTTCTCCCAAGATCCAGGCTGTTTCTCAAGTCTTCCTTTCTCCAGTCTTGCTGATCTAAGCAGCATTATGAAAACCTAAAATGATGTCGTTGGAGATGATTAGGCTGTTAGTGCAAATTAACCCCCTGGCAGCTTTGCTAATACAGACACTCTGTAACATGCCAGGAACCAGGCAAACACACAAAAAAAATGCTGAATTTCCTTTTAACCCAGTCTCATCTGAACTATAAATTAATCAGCTCTTCTGTGCAAAGTCTAGAAATGCAACTTGCTTTTCAGGAGAATCCTACACACAGCAGCCTCCCTCAAGAGCCAGCACTGGGTGGGATTTCAAGGAAATACACCCAAGGGGGTCCCAAAGGAAATGGTGGCAAAAATTGGAGCCAAACGTTCTGTAATTCCTAGGAAAGCTCAGAATTCTGTAGAAATCAACTCTTCTGCAGAGCAGCTCTTCCCAACATCCTTGTGGCTTCTGTGGAAGTTCTAACTGTAAAGTGCCCTAACAACTTATAAACAATGTCATTGCTTTGTGCCTGTCATGAGTGAGGAGCGGCATTCTGCCAAAACAGAACCTTCAATCAGTCTGACACTTTCTGTCTTAAATAATGAGCCCCACAAGCACCAATAAAAAACCAAACAAATGTCAGATTTCACAGCTCTGCTAGCACAGGTGCCTTCTCCTGGATTACTCTCCCTTCATCCTTCCATCCCAAATCCTCCTCCCTGCCAGCTGGGAGCTGGGGCCTGCTGCTGTCCCTCCCAGTCTGATTCCACAAGTCACTCCTGCTTCTGCAGCTTTAACAGATGCACCGAGGTTTTAAAGCCTCCTCGTGCGATTTTCCTCAGGGATGCTCATTTCCATTCAGACCCACAGGCTCGCACACTTCCTTGCTTACAGGGGCCCTGGAACCCAACAGCTTGTCAGATAATCTCACTGAGGATTCCCAGGAGATCCCCTAATGCATCAGATCACAGCCTTTTTCAGACAGCCAGAAAACATCATCTCGATTTGCCTGAACTCCCAGCAGAATGGGATTTCCCTCCTTCCTGCTGGTTCGGGAGGATTGGGGTTTACGCGGTGTGATCTCATAACGAGCCACCATTGTTACTAATTAGGCAGGGAACCAAGGATTTAATTAACGCTTGCAACTGGAGTCACACAAGTGGCTAATAGTCTAACAGGCATTACGTGACGGTGCCTTATCATCCAGGGGTTTTACAGAGCTGGGGCAGAGCTGAGGCTGCAGGGGAACACCGCAGGGTCCGCAGCGGGACAGGAGCCAGAGCACCAGCACCTCGTGGGGAAGAAGCCAGGAATGACCTCACCAGTCTGGCAAAACCAGAGGGGAGGGAAGGGAAACGACTTACAGGAGGGGATTTTAGCAGGACACCTCGATATGAAGTTCCTGAAACTCCAAAATGCCACGTGCATTCGCCAGAAGCGGAGCCAGCCCTTGGCGCCAGCACGGGAGGCAGCACCGACACCACCAACACTCCCTGGCTGGCTGCTGATGCCTTAATTTTGTTCTCTTCCACTCGTGGCCAATCCCTACGACAGCTCCCATCCATTTCTTCTGCTTTTCCAATCAATGCATTAGGAAAAGTCTTCAAACACACACGTCTGAAGTGCAGAAGTCCAAATCTATTTTATAAATATATATATTTCCGTATAGTTCAGTTTTGTCTACAGTTCCTTGGAGACAGCCCTGGACGTGGCTCAGAGAGCCCCCAGATCCACGCTTTGGGAACACCTGCTTCCAGGAGACAACAACATTCCTGCAAGTCCTGCCCCACCAACTGAGTCAATTCTTGCAAGGCTTCTGCGTGACCGGAATTCCACTTTCCAGGAGCTGATGGAGGCGTTAAGGGTAATGCTTCCAAAGGGAGGCTATAACTTCAGTACTCTGGGGACTTCAGCACCGCCGAGCTTCACTGCTCAGCTCCTGATCACAGCGGGGTCTGCAGGCTCCTCCTGGCTCCCTGCCTGCAAAGCTGTGCTCCAGCGACTCCGTCCTGGTCCATCACCAAATGATTTCCAGAGTATGGAACACAGAGTCAGCCTTCTAACAATAAATCCACAGGTTACTCTCAGGACTAAGGAGTACATTTCGTTGGAGACGTTAAGAGAATTGTTCAAAAAGTTTCTCAGGCACTGCAGTTTTCTCAAGGCATTTAAAGAGTCAGGGGAAGAGTGCCTGTTTTCTCTTTCCCAGGTAGCTTCAATTTCAAGTTAATAATTAATTCCTTTTCAAACTTTATTAAACTGGACTCACTGGCACCACAGTGAGCTCTTCCCTCCTTTGAGAAGCACCTCTCTCAGCCCCTGTTTGAAGGACATCCTCCCCAGGTTAGCAGTTCTGAGAACGAGGCATCAGTTTGGAGGACCCAGCTGCCTCTGGTGTGACACCAATGTCCCTGAAAAGTGCCTGCTAAGGGCTAATGAAATTAAACTGGAGCGAGATGCCACTCTCTCAAAATAGCATTAACACATTCCCTGCTTTGAAGAAGTATTTTTTACATCACCAATGCTTTTTAAAGCTGCACTGGGAAATATCCCCCCTTTTATGCTCCCTAGTAAATGGTAATGAGGAGTGCTGCAGCAGCCTGCCCCCACTGCTTACTGGAGCAGAATATCCAAACTGATAGCACAGAGCTATGGATTTGCTTGGGAGAAACCTTAACAAAGCACTTGCAAGGTGCTGCTGTACCTCAGCACTCACCAGAACCATAAACCCCCAGTGTAAGGGCTCCTGAATGATTTACTGCCACCTTTCTTGTGTGACACACAGATCCCCTCGGGGTCAGAGACTCACTGCCCTCGGTGGGGCACTCTGAGCACGGCCCAGCCCCTCCCCAGCCCTGCTCGGCCCAGAAGGGGAAGGTGTAAGCAGGGAGGAAGGGATATTCCTCAAGTATCCGGAAGTCCTCACCAGGAGTAAGAAGAGAATCCAGGTCTCAGCTTCCTAATTACTGCACATTAACGACTAGAGAACTACTTTTCTTTCAATAACCTGCTCCACTGTAGATTTGTAGCTGAGTATTCTATAGAATGAAAATAAAACAAAAAAACAAATCTGTAGGATTTAAAGTTTCACAAGGCTGAACACCAGACAATGAAATATATAAACCTTCATCAATGAAATATAGAAGACCTCTTTAAGCCATAATTCACAGCTCTGGGCACTTTTGCAAAGCAACTCTGGCCTAGCACCTGGCTTTGGGGTCCCATCAATGCCATCAAATAACTCCATTTTCCAATTAAAAATATACCCTGAAATCATGAGACAACAAAAGCAATTCCAGGATATTCAACCTCCTCTCCCTTCAGATGTCACCTGAAACGCTTTCCTGCAGTGAAATCACTCTTCAATATTTAAGCAATGCGAAGCTGCACAGGACATGAAAAATGTTTTGTTGCAATTCTTCCCAGCTGGAGACGCACATGTACACCCAGAAGAGCATCCCACCAAACTCTTCTGTCTCTCTTCATTTCACTCAAAGCTCTGCTGGTTTTAAATATGAATCAGTGTAAAAAAGCACACCCTTCATTTCAGAGTTGAAAAACAGCATTCCATTTACTGTGGAAAACAGATACTTGGGATAATGCATCCCAAATTCTGGGTTAACACAAAACTTTGGAGGGACTCCAGCTCTGGTTTAGGATGTTTTGGTTACCTTTGACTTCAGTTACTCATTACAATGTCACTTGTGTTTGCCATGATGCCACCATGCTCCACTGTCAAAAACTGATAAACCAACAATTAATTACACATTTCAGGCAAATTTCAGGGTAATAAAAGTCATTTCATCATATGGTAAGATTAAAATGTCACTGTCTAAAAGCAAACAGTAGCTGCTTGAAAGTGTTACTATTTTTGGTTCCTTTAGATACAGCTGAGGACAGTGCCAAGCTCCTCCAAGAGATTTACTCCCTAGGGAGTCTCAAACAGGTCTGTCAAGCAAAACAGGCAGAGTTGGTGTCAGAGATCCCCCTTATTCATGACCAATTCCTCCAAAATAGCTTTTTATACTGAGATTTCCAAGCAGGCTGTACACAGATGTTAAGACCAGAACTACCTTTTCTCCCTCTGGCTGTTCTCTGCTCTTCACCTGCATCCTCCTCCAGGTCCTGCCAGCACCACCCAACACAGCCCTGCTGTCAATACTCATCAGGCACTGAAATGTAAAAGCTGCCTCAGCTCATGGCTTTAATAGCTTTCCTCACTGCATTTATCCTTTATCCTTATCCAATTTGTAGATGTATTATTACTGCTAATTATCTGTTGGGTTGCTTTGTTTGCTGGACAAAGGTAGCACTGATCACAAGCTACATCCCTTCAGGTGCCACGAGCTGCACTGCAAAATCCCTAATAAGCCTGAAGGGAAGGAAAAAATACTGTTGTGTTACAGCTCTGTGCTCTAATCAGGATGTAACAACTTCATCCCCTTTCTCTCCACTTACCCTGCTCAGTGCCTCCTGTAAATCAGGTTACCTGGTGGTTCAGCACCTTGTGAGCGAGTCAGAGCAGATGTGCAGTGACACAGAGCACTCAGCACTGCCACACCTGGTGCTGTGCAGAGCTCTGCCAGATCCCGTGGCAGGACACGGCATAGGAAACAGCTGGCAGGGTCCTTCTGGGGGGCAGTACCCGGGGAAGTGTTTAGGGCTGCAGAACAAACACAGCAATGCACACAGGGCAGCCTGGTCACAGCTCACCCCTCCCCAGGGCCCAGCCTGCTGCTCACCTTCAGGAACCCCAGCCAGCACCTGTGTCACCTTCTGAAAGTTAACCCCACATAAAAGAACAGCTTTTATCTTCAGGATGGTTACGAGTCTTTCCCTTTTCTGTAGCCTGCTGGGTGAGGGCAGTTCAGAAGAGCATTCAAGAGCAGGGTCGTGCCCTAAGGATTTTGCTCTCTAATCCTCACAGACAATACACCCAAAACGATGACTCAGATTAGAAAAGCGTGTACCAGCCCTTGGAAAGGTGACAATCAATCCTGGTAGCTCTGCTGAAGCCAGTGGTAACAATTTGTGACAGCTCTGGGAAGGACACCAGACCTCAATGGTCTTCATTTTAAAAATTGCTGGTTTTTTTTTTATTTTTTATTTCCTGTACTGATGCTACTTTCCTTCTCTTCATACTTCACCAATTGCTACAGGTAACATTAATTTTCCTTACTGCACAATCAGCAGCAAGTGTAATTCATCTCTCTTTTGGGAGCCCAGAAATCCAGTGGTAGGAAGGCCTGGCAGTATTTTCCTCCCCCTTCTCTATTCTGATAATATAAGGCAAACCTGAAACCCCTTCCATGAGAGGAAATCAAAGTCCTTCAGTAACACTCCTGAGGGTGATGCTGACCAGCTGTTTGCACATAGAAAATGCCTGTGCAGACCTACCAGGGGTGAGCCAGCAGGACAGGAGCAGGACCTGCAACCCCCCAGGATGGTTTGAACTGTTCCCACAACAGTCCTGTGCCCACTGGGTGCAAGAAAGGAGGAGCTGTGTTTATTCCCATGGTGTTCCTCCACTCCCCTGCAGAGCCCACCTCACTCCCTGCACACAGTCACCCTCCTGGATTCTGCTGGTGCTCCTGGGCTGACAAATCCACAGATACAGCACCAGCATTCTGCATTAAGGCACAATTTAAGAACATGGTTTCAATGGCTATGATTTGTGGCTGTGAGGTCATTTAGACCAGTCTACTTCCCTCTTGCCAGAGAAGATTTGTAGCTATTATTTCCCACCCCCCAAGCAAAGATCACATGCTGTTTGCTTCAGCCCTGCACGTTGCAATACCTCAATGAATAATATACGAGGAGCAGAAAATAAACAAGCCCACTGTGCCCGGGGATAACGTGTGGTGTGTTTTTCTTTAGGATGATTAAATGTGAGTGCATGTCATAGGATGTAGGGCTTGCTGTGCTGGGAGCCCAGGAGGATGAGAGCACACGGCTCTCTCTGAGCAGGCAAATGGCCACGGAGAAGGTTAAGGGGGCCCCCAGGCAGGCCCAGCATCTGCTCTGCTGCTCCCCGGCTGCTCTGCTCCCTGGGCTCTCCTTCTCACACACCGACCCTCCACGGATTCCTGGCTCACACTCCAAACCCTTCCGCACCTTGGAACTTGCACTGAGCACCACACATTTCCACCACAGGCCCAGGGAGCTTCACCTGGCTTTGCCAGCCTTTCACCAGCCCTCTGCCACTGAAACCACCTCTGCAGACAACAGAAGGAGCCACAGAGTTCACAGCTCATGGGATGGTCCCACACAGCTTCTGCCAGCGGGATCAGCTGTCCCTCCCTGCTGCAGTGGCAGGAAAGCAGTGAAAAAACCACTTCCTCCTTTTACATGGAGTTACCCTCCTGTACACCTTGAGCAAGGCTCCCATTTTGTGCCGTGGCAGCTGCACAGATCCACAGCTTTGGCAGATCCATGAGCCCACCATGCCCATGAGACAGATTTCAAAACCAAGATTGCTTTGGAATATCTCACATTCATTTTCTTGCCTTGGAGAGGAGGAAGCACACTGAACAGTGCTGACTTCTAGAAAGTCAGTCAGCCCTGTACGACATCTCAAAGCAACAACCACCTGCCCATCTTCCACTGGAAGTAAGAAAAAGCCACTTTAAAAAAATCTTAGTTTTTCATCCTCTTGTGTTCTTGCATCTGATGCAGAGTAATGTTAAGCAAAAATGCAAATCTTCTTTCCACCAAAAGCATGTTTCAGCAAGAGAACACGGTCTGAGCTCTGCGTTTGTGCTGGCACAGAACCACCACTACCCCAACATGTGTCAGACCATGCATTTCAGATACATGTTCCCAAAACGAAAGGCAATCCTCTCAGTCCATAACAGCAAGTCACACAGGCAACATCCCACATTCTCATCTCTGTCTCCTGCACCTCTCAGTCAGATTCATTTCTGAGCAAAGAAATACATCCCCAGATTTCAACAAGCTTGTTTATCTTTCACTCACTTTTCAGGAAAATAAAGACTGTGACATGGATCTTCAGAGAGTGATCCCCGCTCCCATTCACCCAACAAACACCCAGTTCACTGCCTTTGGATTTCTTCTTTCACCATAGCAGTGTCTGTTGTCTGCAGAAGTATTCTGTTTCTACTACTTTGTGTACAGGGATTTGCAATAGAAGAGAAGTAACAACATCAGAAAACACTTCTACCACGGAGGTTTCACTCAGTAAACAGGTGTCTGGGAGATTATCTCGCCAATTTAACCAAAGCTGCAAACACCACAACGGTTCTGGGATGACTAAAATCCCCCTTTTTTCAAATAAAAGCCTTTTATCTGCCAAGCGACACTTCCTGTTCTAAAGGCTATTCTCCTCGGTAGTTGTCAACTGTGTATTAATCTAATTCATATAAGCCTTAGAAATAAATACTTTCATGTGCAGAATCTTTTGGGAAACGGATTCCCTGAGGCTTTAGAGAGCAATTGTTGCTTATCACTGTGGAAATTTCCACTGAATTTAAAGCCTGGTAACAAGTTAAAAAAAGATACATCAAATTTTTCAGTGATTAACGAGTTTCCCAGTCTTTGTCATCCTCAAAGGATCTTCATCTGATTGGTAGGGAAACTGCTAAAAATGAAAATAAAAGGGAAGTGATCTGACCCAGTAAGGCAGTTCCTGTGTTCCCACTCCTGTCCAGAATAATGGCACTCACTTCTAACAGTCCCTTACAGTCAGCAGCAATATCAAACACCTTGGGCCTTATTTTAAAGGGTGGATGCATTGCCAAAGACAAACACTGCTTAACTGCCAGTGGATAGTTAAACCCTCCCTACTGAGCTCTCCTGACAAAACCACTCTGTGTGTGGGAGAGGCAAGCTCTGCCAGAGCACTTAGAGAAAAGCAGGTAATTGAAGTTTTTCCACATTCAAACTCCATGCCTGTGCAATAAAAACCTGGTTTTAAAAGCTCTGTAAAGCAGAGAACTTTTCTGATGCCTCGCTGTCTGCCATGGCACAGAAACGGCCCCGCCAAAGCAGCAGTTCTGTACCTTGCTGCACACCGTGGGCTGTGATAGATGGCACAGCAGACCTGCTAAAAACCCCCGGTGACAGGGGCTTTCAATCCTCTTCAGGGCATGCAAAGAGGAAAATAAGGTATTTCAGTGACTAGGAGCAACCTTCAATGGGGATAAACTTCAAATCAGTTGAGATCCAGCCCATGTCCCCAACATCTCTGTGTGTCACCACGTCAGAAACATATCCACCATGTCCCCAACACCTCTGTGTCAGCACGTCAGAAACATGCCCAGCCTACCCTCCTCACCTGAGAACGAACTGATCCACCGTGGAATTGTTGGCAATTGTCACGTAAACGTTCACGACCTCCCCTTGCTTCACGGGCTTCGAGGGCAGCCACACGACCACGTTGCTGTCCAGCCGCAGCTCCGTTAGCTGGGAGGCCTCCTGGCCCCGGTAGAGGCTGACGGAGCCGATCCTCTGCAGGTGGGCCGTGGTTTCGTCCCCGCCGTCCTTGCCGGGCCGGATGGCGTTGCCCTTGCGGAGGTCCTCAGCCGTGCACTCGCCCTTCTCGTCCGCGGGCTGGATGGTGTAGTACAGCTCCACGGGGCTCCCCTCCGGCTGCTCCGCCGGCTTCCTGCGGCCCGTGAGCACCGAGGGGGGGCTGAACCAGGCGGGCAGCAGCTCCAGCTGCGCCACGCAGAGCCCCAGGTCCCCCCGCAGCCGGCAGCTGCCGCGCACCTCGCGCGTCTCGCGGAAGGCGAACACGCGCAGGCAGGGCAGCCGCTCCGAGGGGCTGTGGTCGTCCCAGTCCCTGCCCACCACGTAGAACAGCACCTGCACCTTGGGCTTGCTCAGGTAGATCTTGGTGCTCATGATGTAGGCCTGAAGCTTCCAGTTGTAAGTGAACTTGTTGGCAGATCCAAAAAAGTTGGAAGTCAGCATGAGGTCTTGGGGCACGACTTGTTCGACGGAGAAGGGGCCGTAGCTGGCGTTTAATACAGGAGGTCTCTTGGCTTTGTATGGGAAGAACGATTCCACCCTGGACTGCAAACTGGAATTTCTCATGAAGTCCTGGTTGGCTTCCTTGAGGAAGAAAGATGTCTCAGCGTTGAAGATCCGATAGCTCACAGGTAGGTACGTTGGTAATGAGGAAAATCGCTGATTATTGTCCAAGACCCCTCGACACTCTGTCACTAAGAAAGGAAAAGGGGAGTTAGATCAAGTCTGTGTATAGATTCAAAGGGACACTTAGCACAACTTCAGTGGAGCCACTGGTAAGTTAGGGCACAGGCATTACTCCATGCAAAAAGTATTTCCAGGGTAGCTACCTGTTTAGATGTAGAGAATTCATTTTTGCATTACATTCGCAAAAGAAAATAAAATGCAGCATGTCAGGAGAGCCCAATGTCCCTCAGCCTTGTATTATTACATCCTTGCCCTTGTATTACTGTTTCTGGCACTCCAGTCCATATCTCTGTGCTATAATATTGACAGTACCTCAATTTCCTAAGTTATTTAAATGCAGATGGGCATCACAATCTAGAACTATTTCAACAAGTACTGATATGTAAGATGTACATGGAGAGAATCAGCACACACTGGCCAATTTCAAGTTTTGGCTGCACATCAGAACTCTTTTGACCTAAATGTTGTTTTCCTGTTAAGATTAACAATACTAATTGCTGAAATGGGAAATGCATTGTCTAAATTAGGGTAGATAACGGTGGAGAACAGTTAAAATACACTTTGATGATGTCATACAACTTACAACCCTCTTCTTAAACTCATTCTGAAGGGATTGGCTGTAGCTATAGAAAGTAAATGAATGAGTCCAGTGCTGGACTGTCTTGAGTATTTAAAACACAGAGCTTGCCCTCTTGAGTTCCAATGTCCTCAGGGAATCCCATCAGAATCAGGATTTAAGGTTCTGTGTGTGTTCAGCTCTTTGAAGAGGAAAGGCAACCACGAGGGCAACAGAGAATGCACGGATTGATCTGGAACTCAGGAACACCTGAGGATCCCAAAACACCCCACACAGACACTGCCTTACCACCTTCCTCCCAAAGGGCTGCAGCCTGGGGATTTCTGCAAATCACATTTGCTGCCCTGGCTGCCTGGCTGCTAACATGCTAATTATGCAGTCAAATTTAATTAAATGTTTTCAAGTAATGAATAAACAATCGATACCTGTCATGGCACCAAATGGCTGCTGCCGACAGACAACCCCACTGCAGCCCTGTGGAGTGTGCAGTGCCAGAGAGCAGGGAGAGGGAAGGGCTTTGAAGGCAGCTGTGAGGTAATTAAGAAAAAAAGGAAGGAGACAAATGTAGAGGAGGGGAAAATCAGACCTCTCAAAGGACAGCAGCCATAAATTTGAAATCAGGAATTAAGATGTGCTCACTCATGTTTAATTCATGCACCACCACTGGATGGAAGGAATCGTTCTCATAACTGAGCAAACTGCCATGACTGGACAGAAATTTCAACCCCAAGAAAAGATAAAAGTAGAAAAAGAAATAGTGAATTACCAGCACAACATCCTCTCTGTCAGGCAGAGTCACATTTAAAACATAAAACATCAGTTTAGCCCACAGTTACAGCCCTGCAAGTCTCCAATCCTTGGCACACATTCTAATTCTGCTGAAAAAGGTGCTACAAATGCCTCCTCCTGAGCTGACTGATTTCCCTTTACCTGAATCTGTCAGGCTCCCATCTCAAGTGCTCTCACACTTCTGTAAGGAACACATGGGAGATCCACTTTGGACCATGGACCTTTCAAGGAAAGAGGAAACCCTACAGATTTGTTTGGTCCAGGAGCAGAACAAGAATTGGGATTACTGATGCAGGAGTTTCTCTCTAAGCCCCTTCACCCGCCAGGATCTGCCCAGCTCCCTGCAGCCCCTTGCAAAGAGCAGCCACTGACATCTCACACGGCAGATGCCAACATTCTGTTAGATCACAACACCTGGTCTGCCAGACAAGAACTCAGCTTCTGAGAGGCCAGCTTGGCTACTGACTGTGCCTTGGTGACTGACGAGAGTTTCTTTCTTAGGTGTCCTGCTGCTCAGGCCAAGAGCCCTGTGGTACCAGAGGGCAGGAGCTCTGCTTAAGGGAAGCACATAAACACCTTGTGCAGGAAATGGATTGATTTAAGCACACAGACAAGGTTTGCTGAAGTGTTTCCATGACCTGGGGTACTCCAGATACGGCCCCACTGCTCCTGAGGGAATCTCTGGCTTCAACAGAGCCACAAAACAAGAAATGAACTCAGCAGGCTGCAGAGACAAGTGAAGTCCTGTGATTTCAAAGGGTTGTTGGTCAGGATCTAAGCTTGAGACTTAGCAGCTGTTTTTGTGCAATTCCCAGGATTTTGCTGCAGCACATTATCCTCAGACAGACAGGGGGCTCATTTTTGCAGGCACTTCATTTATCCTGGGTTAATCACATGCGTGAGGTATGTAGGACTTGGCCCAATATTAAGAAAAACAGTCATGCAACTTCTGCCTTAATAAGCTGAATACAAACAGCAGAGCCCCCGTGGCCAGACTGACTTCAAAAAGAAAAAAAGACTTTACTTTTTTTTTATTGTAGTCTAAAGATTTCCACCCACTTTCATACCATACATAATGGATTCCTGTATTTCTATAGTGAAGGTTGTACTTTAGACAATTTATTTAAGCACTTTAAGCCTTTTATTGATAAAACTGGTAGTTAAAATTGTCCATTTTATTTTTAGAATCCCAGCAACGTGCATCAGCCACTGCAGGCCATCACTTAAGGGATTTGTTCTATTCTCTTCATCTCTACCCAATAACTTTCACATCCTGGTGTAATTAATTACCAACATTTCCAGAGAACATTTTTGTACGCTTGATCAGCTCAGTTTCAAAGTTCTTTAATTTATCAGAGAATCTATTTAAACAAGATGCCATGGGTTTTCCTGAGTTTCATAAGTTATTATTTTAAATCATCATTAAGCGTTGTTTACTTTATCTACCTGAAAAACTAATTTTTAAAGAGCAGCTCTGCCCATCAGTGCTTTCAGGTGCTCTGGAAGTGATTTCTGCATTTTAAACGTTTTCTGCTGAGCCACAGAAACACAACTGCAGAGGTTCAAATGTTCTCCTTGCCTTAGTGCCAGTGCTGTGCCTCAGTGGCAGCATCAGCTGCGGGAGCAACACCCAGGCAGTGAAAGCTTTACCCCCTTCCATCACCCAGCAGCAGCCACAGCTGCCCAGAGATGAAGTCCTGCATGGAAGAGGTTAAGAAGCATCAAACAAAGGCAGTATTAGCCAAGAACAAAAGCGAAGGCTTACAAGTAATTACTCGTTCTTTGTAACAGCCTGGTGACTTTTTAATCCTTCTCCTGGCATCATATGCCTCTGCAGCACTTCATCTGAACCCGAGCAGGCATCTGTTAAACACATCACTGGCTCCAGTGTGACAGAGCAGCTCAAATTCCTGCAACCCAGTGAGCTCACTGGATGTGAAACACTGAGTTCTGATCTGTACTATTATTATTTCTTGGATTCCAGCTAAGAGGAATTTTCTTTGGGGGTATTTCACATGGAGCTGGAGCCCTGGGTGCTGCATTCACTGGAACAGTCATAAAAGCTTAATATCTTTGAGTTGTTCTTTTATGAGGCTGGTTTGAACTTTCTTTTGGGCAGGGAATGAAGGGCTCAGATCGTGGGTGGGAGATTACTGGCCAATGGCCACGGATCCTCAGTGCCTGATGTCTGATGAGCCCCTGAGCCTCCACGGCAGCCATCTGCCCGTCCCCTCAGCCACACGGCTCTGAGCCAGAGCCAGCCAGTGAGCAGCAGAAGACATCTGCCCATGCAAAGGAGGAGTAACGTGAGAAGCCCTCTCTGCACCTTGTCTGGCCCCCAAAGGCACATGTACAATTGCCCCTGCCAGGAAACAACCCAGAGCAGAAGTGCTGAACAGGTTCCTGTGCCCCTGGGTGCTCCTGTCACCCCAGCACAGCTGAAGCTCCCACCCAGAATTATTCTGAAACTCTTAAGGCAGCATCTTCTCCCTCCTTTTCCCAACAGCTCCCACTACCTTTCCTCCATTCCTAAATGTAGCTGTAATTGAATGCTGCACCATATTAACTTTTGTTCCAATTCCATGCCACCAGAGTTTTAAGAAACAAACTCCCACCTAATATTATTTACATCACCACCATCACCTAAAATCCTGCAAATGCTGTCAAGATGATCCCTGTTCCTTCCATGGACACCTGCTCCCACCTGCCCCCAGACGAGCACTTTGCACAAACCATGCCCTTACAAAGTCCCCACCCTTGAATTCTCCTCTGACTCCATCTTCCACTACAAACCTGTCCTGCCCCTGCAGAGCAAATCACATATTCCAGCTCAGGAAATACCGAACAGGGAAAGAATAAAAGTAGGGAAGATTCACTTCAATCAGCACAGATGTTTCCTTCACCACAAAATGTCAACAGCTATGTTTTCTGGTTCATTTTCCCTTAATTTTCTGTGCCAGCACCACATCCAGTCACATTTAGTGACTTCACAGTGTATGAAATCTTTGTAGCAGTGTTTTGCTTAGAACTAGAGCTCAGCAAATACATTCACTTAGACCTCAGAATGACCTCAGCTGTACTCTCATCCCCTCCAAGTTCCCTTTTCTTAACATTTAGAAAAGAGGAAATTTTGCTGATGGAAAGGCTGAGTGGAATCTTAAACCAAACAGGCTCAAATTCAGGATATGGATCAGATTTTTAACTGTGATGTTGATTAAATATTGCAACAAAGGGAGCAACGGCTTGTCCAGGTCTTCACACCCAGCCTGGATTCCCTCCTGACGGGCACGTTTCTGTCAGCACAACTTACAGGGATAACTGGCGCTTCATACCCCTGCAGGCTTAAAACCTACAGCTCTGTGACCATTCCAAAAGCTCAGCTGGATGGCAGGGTCACTGCAGAAGCCACATTTTCTGTTTCTCCTGTGTGCCCGTCAGATCTGCTTTCTCATCCTCTGAGAACAGAGACACTCCTGCACTAATTGCACACAGGCAATGTCAAGTGTCAAATGCTTGTGATGACCAATTTGTGAAGCTAAATATAAACTCTGGAAACAAATCTGGCAAAGAAATCCATAGAGCAAACATTTGAGGGAAATTGCAGCCTATTCTCAAATATTCTGTGAGCACCAGGTGAGGGCAATTCCATCAACCAAAATTAATGCTAACAAATTATTTTATCAGTTCTTTTTTGAATCCAGGGTTCACTGAGCTGAAAGCTGAAGTCCAAGGACAGGTTTGTACCTGCAGTGTTTTGCTGACTGGCCTGGGATGGATATTCCCATTCACATATACGGGGGTGCAGAGGCTGGTAACCAAGCAGACATACTTTAAGCCCAGATGTAGACAGAGTCTTCTTTAGCCTAAATCAGAGTTCAGATAAACCACATTGCAAAGACTGTCAGCAGACATTATAATCAGTTATTGTGAACAAATTTCCTATTTTATTTCAGTGGGAGAGATTAACTTCATTCATTCAGCATACTGTCAAATGAAAAACTGCAATAATATTCTACTAAATAGACTTCTCTCACATTTTGAGAGTGTATCCTTAATGAATTTATCCTTTGAATATTACCACAGATCAAATCTTCACTGAAGTTCAACAGACAATTCTGGATTTAGTACAGAAGTGAACATTTGCTCCATTCTTCTCCAGCAGAGGCAGAGCAGTGGCATTTCAGAGCTGTCAGGAACATGACAAGCCCCTAAAGCAAGGACTGAACCAGGAACCTCTGCGCTCCTTTCAAACACAAAAACAACGGGATGGTCACCAAAACTAAATGATGGGAATTCAAAGTGGAGAAAAAACTATTTCAGCCAGAGTAGGATTGGATGATAGAGCTCATTGGCAGAGAGGAAGGCACAGAGGCCAAGAACTCATCCAGAACTAAAAAGGTGATCAGAATGCTCGGACTGAAGTGCAGAACATCCAGAGCAGTGCCATTAACCACATGTACAGCTCCTGGTTTCCGTGGCACCGATCAGAACCCAGGATTAGACCTCTGCATTATAAAGCCTCATCCAACATCTGTCAGGTTGTTCCATTTTCCTCAGGATTACCAAAACAACAGACACGTGTATAAACCACAAATAGCTGCTTGTGAGGCGCAGCCTTTTCACTAACAGACAGGAGAATCTTTAATGTCTAATTTGGAAACACAAAACTCTCAGAAAACTGCACATTACAAATGCATTTCCAGTATTTCAATAACAGCCCCCAAAGTTTTTTGCAGTTCTGTACATCCCACCCTTTGCCTACAAAATTCCAAAATATCCTTTTATTCCAGGCCTGTCTTCTCTCAGCCTCTATTCACAGAGCTGTGTTAGTCAAAGACTGCCTGACATTCAGGACTGAAATCTATAAATGGTTCCCTCAGACTGGTTGATGACCTTAAGAGTCTGTAGAACAACAGTGTACATGCAAAGGTCAGTGAAGATTTCGGGAATCACTCCCCCTCCCAGGGCTGACATTCCCAATTGTCTGTGCTGCCGAGCCCATCTGACCTATTTAAGCCAGTTTGCTGTGTGGAATCAAAGATAAATATCTGGAACACGAATTTCCGCTAATGAAAGCTTTTGTTAAGAGGAAAGGCTTGGAAAACTTCTGTACAGGCACTATTCAGGTGCTCAGGGTTTCTGCTGGCCAGAGGCTGCAAATGTCAGTGTCCTGTGAGCAACATGCAGCGGGCAAAATGTCACATGCTGGCCTTTCCTGCCAGCCCCGTTTGCCTCCCTGTGGCCAACTCCTACTGGGTCCTGCATCCTTTCATTGTGTCAGCACCACGAGCACAAAGCAAACAGCACTTAAGCTGATCCTGTCTGATAGCTGGAGAGAGCAGAAGGATTTAGGACACCAGAGTTTATTGCCAGCTCCATCAAAAACATATGGTAGCCACAGGAAACCTCTGCAACCCAGTTTCTCCAGCGATGAAATGAGAGGAGCTATCATTCACTTTGACTGACTTGTGAGCCAAAAACACGGTGAGTTCATCACACAAAAGACCAAGTAAAACACTGTCTGTCTGGGGGTTTTTCTGGTCTTTAAAGCAGGCAAAAATAACCCAGTGGAAGTCACAAAGTGGGGAATAAATAGACAATGTGGTCAGTATTTTCTGACTTAACCAGTACCTTTTCAGAGACATGGGCTGTTTATCTTCCACTGAAGAAGCCTAATTTTCATGGCAGTGCAATTACGTCAGAGACGCTTCTCTGCTGGGGATGGATCAAATTTAGCCTTACAGGATGGCTCACCAAAGCCCCCACAACATTTTAAAGTTTGGCCAGACTGCCATAATGATCGAAAGACACGAATCTCACAGTTAGCTGGGGTTTTTTTTAAGTACTCAAGTGTCATAAACATGGGAACATGCAAGATGTAAGTTACAAACTTGAACAAGTTCTGGCGTTGGCAATGAATCAATTCCTTGTCCTGTGTCTCCTCCTCTGGTTTTTAATAGCTCTGTGCTCTCCTGTGCTGTTCAAGTCTCTGTCAGATGCTGATAGGCTCTCACTCCTCTGTTTAGACACTGAATTGCTTTGCACAGGCTCCTTGTTTAAAGAGAGATTAGGGTCCTAGAGCCTGAAGGAGGTAATTTGCTCAGCACTCTTCCCTGCCATGAAAACCAACAAGTACCAAGAGCACCAAAGAGCTCAGATCTGTGCAGGACGAAGCTTTCAGCTGCAGAAGTGTAGGAAGTGGACACAGAGGACTCAATAAATGAATGACTATGTTTTATCCCTTACCATCCAGAAAGACAAAGGGAGAATAATTTTTCTTGCAAATAGGTGCTAATTAAAAATAAAGCCAAGCAGCAACATAAACAACAGGACTTTATCTCACATTGCTGCCAAAACCCCACACTGAGACCCCGCCTGCGCCGGGCTCTGCAGCACTCAGGTACGAGGGGTGTTACTCAAAGAGCCAGGCAGAACCTGGCAGTGAGTGTTCCAGGGCTGAAAAGGAAAAAGGGATTTCTTACAATCAGATCTGAGCCAGGCTTCCCCTAGGGTTTCTAATGCACTTTTAGCACACATCTTGATATGTTCATAACTGGCAACTCACGACTCAGGGCTCGTATTCCCAGGGTCCTGGACTCTGCTGTGAACAAACCCCCTCAGACCCATCCTCCCACCTCAGCCACTGAACACACCACAGATGCAATCATTTTCCCCACTAGACAGGGAAGCCAGGCAGTGTAACTGAGTTTTCCAGGAGGTTCTATCAAAGCTGAGCACAGAAATCAGACATCTCTAGACTCATTTGATGTTGTTATCCACAAATCCAATCCTTCCATTTCCAAACCTCCTTTACACATAGAATGGTAACAACCAAGTCAGAAGCTGCACGATTTTTGTAAAAGTTGGGCAATTCAAACTTGCTCCTGCTAACAGCCAAGAACCCCACTCCAGCCAATGGGAAGGCTCTGGAGCAACAGGAATTCCTGACCTGTGGAAAGAGCTGCAGATTTGGATGTCACAGTCAGGACAGAATTGTTTTCAAGCACTGAAACAAGCATTAGGTGGTGTCCTGTGCTTTAAAGGCAATCTCAGTCATCTCTAGGCCAAATAACATTCCAGCTGCCACATGGATTCTCTGGGAGTTTGTTTACATGGCTGAGACTTTTCCCTGCTCCAAGAGACTGTGGATCAACAACCCTGGGATACCTGTGAGAGAAAAAAAACCCCCTTCCGGAAAGCAGTTCCATTTCTTCCAGAGCACTTTCCTTAGACCTGTCAGCATCATGAGAACGTTCACAGGAGAGCACTGCTGACTGACTGAAGGGGAGGTTACTGGGATTTGAGGTGGTTTTAAATACCTGCCCTCAAAAAACCTTCCAGCTTCTTATCTTAGAGTCATGAGGGAGCTTTATTTTTCAGAGGAAGAAAAATGTTACCAGCAAAAATTATTTCCATGGTGCTGTCCAGTACTTGTAGTAGTTCCTTACTTTAGGTCCAGATCAGCAAAGCTCAAGCTCGGTAGCAAACCTGTGAATGCCCCTTCCCCTGTGTGAAGGGGATGCAGGGGACTGTGAGGGGCAGGGTCACAGCCCAGCAGTGCTGCTGCTGCCACTCTGGGGAGGCAGAGCACAGCAGGGCACCCAGTCCTGCACGTGCAGCAGGTGAAAGCAGCACAGCAAGGAAGGTAATGGGATGTCAGAGCCTTACTGCTGATGGATGGAACTTGGCAAGGCAAGGTAGCAAATGCTTCCAAGATTAGCCTCCAGTCTGTCAGCTCTTCCGAGTGGGAACCAAGAGCCTCAACCTCCGCTGCCTGGCGTCTCCAGGAATCTGCGAATTTGGTGTAAAACATCTAAATCGTGGAGAGAAAAAGGCCATGGAAGTACTGACTTGGATCAGCTTGAACTGTTGCAGATTTTCACTCTTAGGAAAGTTTCAGCACTGGTATAAATCAATAAAGTTTCATAAAAGACAGAAAAGTTACCATGTGTTATATCAGCAATGACCCAGCCCCAAAAATATTTTCTAATTGCTTCTTGAAAAAAAAGTTCATTATTTATATGAAAATTTAATTTAAGAGTAAAGCAGCCATTTATGCTTCTTTCCTTTCTCCTCCTCTCCTTCATGGAGGAGTGTGGAACACGAACAGATGCGATGCACGCACATTTTTAATACTTGCATGTATTAAATCGCTGCTTGTACGCAAACTGTGACTTAAACCACGCCAGAATATCCCAATATCCTGGCTACAACCTGCTAATCATCTCCATTTCAAAAATGCAACGAGGATTTATGAGAAGATTAATTGAGAAATGAGGCTGAGGGGGTGGGGGACAGCCCTGCCCGTTCGGGAAATGAACTCGGAGTCACCTTTAACCTCCAAGTAATTCTTTGTCACAGAGCACAAAGCAACTCATCATTCCAGAAGAGCAGCAGGACAGAAACCAAGCGGAAATTTATCTGGTTAAACACCTTCTTTCCCAGGGATTAATTAAAAGGGATGGTTACAGCACTGATGTCTTTGTGCTCATGGCACCTCCAAGGGCTGTTTTTAAAGTGCCCTGGCTGCTGCTGAGAGAACAAAGGATTTGGGGGTGAGCAGCTACTCCCCAACCCCCAAACTGCTGTCTCTCAAGTATCCTGTCCTGACTGAAAAGCTTCGTGGGAGCATCCCAGCTCTCCGTGGCAGCCACTGGGTGCTCTGTGTGGTGACCGCTGGCACTGAGGGGCAGGAGCAGGAGGGAAGGGGCTCCTCGAGCCCCAGTCCCCAACTTCAGCCCCTCTGTCACCTCTTCTCCCCACGTCACCTGCACAGAAATGTGAGTGGGGCAGGAGAGGCCAGGGAGAACAAAGTGGCTGTGGTGTTGGCAGGGACAAGGGGAAAGTCAAAACTACAAAAGGAAGAATGGGATACAGAAGAGGGAATCTTCCAGAGGAACACAAGCAGACCTGACAGAATGCTAAATCACAGCAAGAAAATGCAGCAGAAGAACGATGAACAGATGCTTTTAATTCTGCTTTCATTAAGGTAGAGAAGATGATTGAGAAGTCCCTCTCTGAAGTCTCTTTTATTTGCTCTAATGTGTTGCTATAACCTGCCCAGGAAGGGCCAAACCAAAGCCCTCCATCAGTGCCATACCTGAGGGAAGCGTCTGGGGGAACACATCTGGCAACGCCAGTTCTGGAATCAGGATGCAGAAGTCAACAAGACCAAGTTCTTCTTTCCAAAGTTTATACAAGAAGAGTAAATTCACAAGCCAAAGATAAAGGCCTGCCTAAGATAAGACACCTTGCAAGAACCTGGATCCAGTTTATGTTCAAAGTAGAGCAACAGTCTGGTGCATCTTCAGGGAGGGCGTTAATGTCAGAGGCAAAGTTGGCCTGTGCAGCTCTGAAGGTGCAACAGAGTAATTCTGTATTTTCTGGAGAGGGTGGAAAACAGAATCCTACCTTCCTGTTGCTCCTCGAGTGTCCTTAAAGTCACTGGCAAAGACAAATGACAGTGATGGATGCCAGCTTGTTATGCTGAGCACCACAGAACTGCACAGAGCAAATGACTTGCACCATCTTTTAAAGAGGTTGAACGTGTCGTGCTCCTAAAGTGCTGCTGTGCTCAAGAATCCCTGAGAGCTCCCTGCAAATCAATGCAATAGAGCCCTGCTATACATCTTGCAAGCACTATTTTTATCCTTTCCTAATATAACTTCCAAACCTTCCTCTTCCCCCATGTCCCTGCCACAGATCCCTAATTCACACAGCTAAAAACACAGAGTGCCTCCGACAATTTTTTCCAACATGTGCAGTCCTTAACGATAAATTTAATTTCTTCTTTTCTTTGAAACTCATCTTCATTCAGCCTGGCTCCTAAGGGAAATTAATGAGGGCTCACTGAATATGTTTACATAAGATCTCCTCTGAATTTATGTTATTAAGCATTAGGAGTGGTTTCATCTGCCCTCGAAGGGACAGAGAGGCTGCTGTGTCTGGCCAGAGATGTCTCAACACAACGTCTGCTGTGCCCTCACCCCTGGCAGCAGCGGCAGCACTCACACCCTGCTGCCTTTGCCACAGCAGCTCTGGTGCCAGAGCCCTGAGCAGGGGATGGGGTTAGAGCAGGTCGAAGTTCTGCTTTGGCAGCGAGGTGCACCCAGGCACACTGGGGGCTGAGGAGGCTCTCAGAGCCTGGCTGTGACCCCCAGGGCCAGGCAGGAGCTGTGCCACCGCTGAGGGACCACACAAACACCCTGCCCTGACCCACGAGAGATCCCACACCGAGCCAGGCTGCACCCCAGCAGCTCCTTCCCAGGAAAGCCTCTCTGCTGCAGGAATCCCAGCACTGACGTGAATTTTAGTTCCTGGTGGACTCCACAACCACAGCTTGGTCTGTACTACTTGACAGAGGCTTCAGAGTTAGAAAAAATCCTTCTGCTCGTTCTTATTGACATAACAGAAATAATACAGTTCTTTGTAACAGCCATAGTGTGCATCATTGCAATGAAACAAAACGTGTGTTTGTGCATCCATTCACAACTACAGCTCATTTCGAGATGATAAACTGTAAATCCAACTCTTGAACTAGCTCAGCCTGACTGGTCACATCATGTCTGAGCAAGGCAAAAGCCAGATACCTTCTCCTGCTGTAACTCTTCTGATGTCAGACATCTGGCTTCAGTAAGGCCTGTGGTCTAGCATGGCCATTGGATCAAGACAATAGGAGTGCAGCAATGATTAAAGACGCCTGTGGCTTCTGGGCAGGCAGGAACAAAGCAAACCCTTCTGCTGGAAGAGGGGCTCGATAAAATTCATGGCTGCCTCCACTTGTGCAGTTCTGTCTCCTTCATTAGCTAACAGAGCAACAGACTCCAATTCATGAAAAGAAAAGGAAACTCTTCCCATCCTGGCCAGTTTACAATTCCTATCCTGCGGCTCCTTTTGGCTCCGTGTCTCCCCAGGTAACCCCTGCCAGCCAAGGCAGAGTGGTACAAGAGCCATTACATCATCCACATCCAAGAACCAAAACTCGAACGGGGATCATTTTTCCTTCAATAAAGAAATATAAAGCTAATGCCACCCTGAACTCCCAAAGTACAAGATTAACACTCTTGTCAGCTGTAGGGCTTTTGGACTGCTACATATTTATTTTTTTTTCCCTTTACAAGTCTATTTAAACCTGTCTGCATTTCAGTTTGCTAAAGCTGTTCAGCCAAGTATGAACTCCATTCATGGCCAGCTGTAATAAACGTCACAGGCTGTAACCCAAGCAGGCAGTTGTGCCTGTTTGCTGGAGACTCTCGTTCAAAAAAACGAAGAGAACAAGAGTAGTTTTAGAGATGCTGTAAATGCTGAGCTGCTTGCTCTGAAAACTAATGCAGAGTCTTGTTCTCTGTGCAGACAAGGCCTCCAAGTGAGGGGGGTGCAGGAGGGAGGCCTTGTTTACACCAGGCTCCTCTGAGCTAACAACTTTATGGGCTGTTTTACTTTAAAGGCAGTATCATGTATTGATTTAAAAGACAGATACCAGCATCTTCTGCCCTTGCTGCATCCAGAGCAGACTGTGTAAAGCTCCTGCCCTCTGGGCTGCGTGGTAAAGAGCAGAACACTTCTCTTCTTGGTATAAATTTAAAGGGAGGACCTACAATATGGAGAAATCTTCAAAGGCCAGTCAGGTTTCCAGTCCAACAACCCTGCCAAGTGTTCCTTTAATCCTTTATTTACCAGTAAATCTGCCGCTCTGTTCAGCAGGCTTTTACTGGGATTGGGTTTCAGCCCGAAACCCAAAAGCTGTAAGCATATGCTCTGTAGCCCTAATGAGAAACTCAATCCATTAATGAGCAGACCTTCTCCACAGGACCAGGTCTTGGCAACATGAGTCAGTTCCTGAACTTTCACCTCCCGCTTGGCAGCAGACCAGACTAACTCCACATCTCTCAGCTGGCTTACATTATCAGCTCATTATTAACATACATCAGGGCCAGATCTCTTTTACATGCACCCAGCAAACAGGAAACTACACAAGGGGAGGGCTCCTCATTTTTGTCTGACTCTGGAGCTCATAAAAATGACTAATTAGAACCAGCTCTGGTGGAGGCACTCTGCAGATCACACATTCCCTGCCTCTGAACCTTGGTCCTGCCTTGGGATAAACACCCTGGGATGGCACGGCAGCCCATGGCTGGCTGCAGGAATCAGCCATCCCTTCTCTGCCACAGAACTCACAGCTCTTACCCCAAAGCTTGTGTGAGGCAGAGGTGTGTGCTCTCCTTATTTTGGAGCCAAGGAGCCGTAATTCAGACAGAACAAACAACGTGTCCAACATCACACAGAGCCCTCAGCACAGAAAGCTGAATTCCTGCCATCAGCTGCTCTGCAGACACCCCCTGCAGCAGGGAGAGCTGTGGGAACCCTCTGCAGCCCATTTCAAAGGCCACTGGTGTGTACTTTAGATCTGCACGCTCGCATGGGCTCAGACCTGGGCTCAGGGCGTCCCTTTGAAGCTGCCTGCAAGGCACCACAGTGCACACAGCCCCCTCTGGGAAAGCCTTCCAGGGCACCTCTCATGGCCAGAGCTGTCTCTGGAGCACGGGGAGGATCCTCTGGCACAGTCAGCACTGTCCTTAATGACTCACAACCGGTTGGCATCAGTTGTCTCACTTCTTTTTTTCTCCTTACACAATTAATATTCTTTACTTCAGCTCTCCAGTCCCCTCTCCTTAGCTGTCCATCCTTCTGCTCAGAAAACTCAGCAAAACAAAAAAAAGAATCTCTCCTCCACATGCCTGGTTCAAACCCAGTCCAGGCAGCAGCTGCAAGCTGCACCAGGCTGATGTTCCCATCTCATCTGAGCACAGGTGCCAGCACAGCTCCCACACCAGAAAAGGCCCCCAGTCAGTGCCCACAGCAGAAAACGTAGGTGGAGACACAGTTCAAGGAGCCAGAAAGGTCAGCAGAGTCCCCTCAGCTCAGAGAGAGGGCTGCTGGTGATGTGGATCAAACCAAGGCTGTTACCCAGCCCTCTGTGCCTGCAGCCATCCCAGCTCCAGGCACATCTCTCCTGTTCATGCACAGGGTTCACACCCACTCTGAAACACGCTTTCAAGCAAACCAGACTTAGCACAAATCAATATAAAATCTGGCAAAATCTCAGAGCCTACACAAGCCCCTAATTTTCTTTGGCTGCTCAAAAGGTAGCAATTTATATTCCTTTTTTTTTTAAATTAGCTGTGGTTAGAATTACTTTTCAGAGCTGATCTCATTTCATAACTTGCCTCCTATTCAGACAGAATTTATGCACAGACACTGGGAGCCAAAAATCTGTTCTCATTTAATCCACAGCAGAACAGGTAAAGAGCAAATCTATTCCAGCCAGGTTGTGCCTTGCTGCTCCAGCCTCCCCTGACACGGCAGCAGGCACGAGGAACCCACAGCTGCCAAAAGTCCTGCTGGGCCAAGGGACCAGCCTTTGTCAGCTCTGCTCCTCTGGAACTTCTCATGCTGATAACTAGAGGAGAACTAACACAAAATAGTCTCACAGGACCAAGATCTTTCAAATGCAAAAGAGCTGGAAGTGGATTTTTAACTATTTAAAATGCACCCTCTTTCCCAAAACTGCAGGTCAGAAACCTGCAGAGATCAAGAGCTGAGTGATCCTTTGTGGAAGCAGTGGGGATAAGAAAAACCAGAGTATTTCAGATCAACTGGTCAAGAACAAACCATACAGCTCCTCACTGTAATTATACCAAGATGATAAAATTCTGAATTCAGATGAAGGTTTATTATCCAAAATAAGGTAATCCCACAATAGAGGCACCATAGCTGGAGTTCTCCTAGGGCTGCTGAATTACCTTAGGCCACTCATTTCTATGTAGGCAGAAGCTAAAGCAAAATAACTAAAAGTTCTTCTGCAGAAAGAAATGCCTGGGGCCTTAACTAGTGCTCAAAAAAAAGATCTTTCAAAGGGTAATTATGTAAAGTGATATTATTAAAATTATAAAACCAAAATATATTAAGGTATATCAACATATGGTTAACTCAAGCATGGTTGACTCAAGCAATGGGGAAATGTATATTTAAACAATTTCATTATTCATTCATATAGTTCCACATGATAAGAGGTGCCAGCAGCAGTACAGGTGGTGGAGAGGAAATTAAGATTTGCTAGATATTTGATACCAGTCTAATTGCAGAGAGTTGAGAAATTGCATTCTCAATAATGTTTACAGAAGCCAAAGAAAGTCCAACTCATCTTAAAAATAAGGGTATGATACCACAGCAATGGACTTACTCCTTCTGGCTTTCTTGCTGCTTGGGGCTGACTGAAAATCTGGGCAAGATAAATTAAATTTTCCAATATATAAAGCTACATGTTCTTATCCTAGAAATTAATCTGGATTCCAGGAGCAATTTAAATGCTTTCCCCAAGTATGGAGATGCATCCTGACCCCTTGGTCGTCCCCTACAGCTGAGAATGGGACCAGCCTCTTAAACTGAAATACCTGCCCAGGCAACCTGATTTCTGATGCTCAGGTCCCTCAGGTCTCAGCAAAATTAGCCCCATTAAGAACCAAAGCACAGTCTGGTGCCTACATATGGATTTAGCAATTTCCTTTATGTTGGCCAATTAGAAAAGACTGGCTCTTTTCCTCTCCCAAATGCTTTCAAATTAATGAAGAAAAAAAAAAAATCAAAACGTGTAGCAAAGGCTGAACAAAGATTGGTGCTTGATAGAATTTGCATGTAAATCCTCCAAGATTCAATTTTAAGTAGAAGCAAACAAGGAAAATATTTACTGCTCAGCATTTCACAACCACACCACCCTTATCTTGCACTTAAAGGCTTTAAGGCATGTACAGCACTGTTCAGTGGTGTTCATGGTGCTTTCAGGCTGGAAGCTGTGAGCACTGCTTTGTGCTGAATAAACCACCAGATACAGTTATTAAAATGATCTGCCCTCGGAGCAAACCCAAAGGTGGCCAAGCAGGTGCTGGGTCCCGGCTGTCCTGTTCTCTCCTGCTCTCAGACCTTCCCCTCATTCCACAAACCCACCCTGACTGCGTCAATGTGCTCCTGGTTCCTAAAAGATTAATGGCAATTGCCAGAGCTCCCTTCAAACTTCCAGGAGAGTTCTATTTTCTGTGAGTTCCCACCAGCCTCAGCCATGCACAGCAGAGATGATTCATCTTCCTTGGCCATCCCATCCATCTGGAGCACAGAAAAGCCCAGGCTCCTGGGAATGCTGCCTCACATGATGTGTGTTTCTCAGGAACAGACCCACTGAACACTTAGTGGGAAATATCTCTGTTTGAGATATTTGAATTTGATGGGGACTAGAAATATTTCCTAGGAGTTTTAGCTCCATTTCCTTTCAGAGAAACAATTCTCCCTGTTTTCCTTCAAGCTTATATACTTGAATTACCACATCTCCTTAAGCAGCAAAAAGCAATAACTTCAACAGATCCAGGAAATATTAGTGGCATTATTAATGTAAATAAAGGATTTTTCATAGCATTTTTAAAGTTATTACAACAAGAGCATAAATAAACCTCACTGATGGAATATCGGTATGAGATGGTGGTGGGAATCAATTGCATGACACACACAAGCAGGGAACTTCTTGGGCACATCGAATTCCTGTAACTGCCAAAAAAACCCCAAAACCCACATGAACAACTCTGTCCTGTTAAATCTCCTTCTCTTTTGCATTTTCCATTCATTTCCTCCCAGCCTCAACACTGTCCCCAACTCAAAATGCTCCAACTGAACCATAACAAGCCTCACAATAAAGCACCTCAAGAACTAAAGAAGACAAATGTTCTTTTGGCTTTGAAAGCTGCATTTCTCATTAGCAATGCTGCCAATTGAAACAAATCTTGAAAGGTGAGCATGGGCTAATGGGCAGAGAAGGAAGATGGAAGTTGGCACACCTGGATTTTATTCCTGATCTCTAGATTATTCACTAAAGTACTGAGCACTGGTTGTTTTCAATCTCATTTAAGAACTACTTCCAGACAGGATCACATTCTTCATACAGAGCAGGAGGAAACTCTTCATGGATGACATGCAGCAAGTGACAATTTCTGCTAACGTGAGATAATCATCCTGCTCATCCCAGCCACAGCTCCGTTCCCTCTTCAGCAAGCTGGAAGGGATCTGAGACCATTCCTTCAGTCCCTCAGAACAGCCTTCCCAACTGCAAAATATGCATTCTCTGCAGGAAATCGTGGGATCTAAACATTTCACCCAGTTAATCTTTCCCTCTAAACCCCTCAAATCCCGCATTTTACACACAAATCCTCATTTCCATCTCCCAGAATTCCCTCGCACCCACTATGAAAGCATCCTGAAACACTTGGGGCAGCAAAGCAAAACAGCTGATAAAAATCCCGATTAAACCAGCGTGTTTCCATGGCAGGCCTGGATTTCTCCAGGTTTTTGTAACTGCAGAGAGGAGGGGATTACTGGGTGTGTCAGACACGGCACTCAAGGCTGCTCTGGTGTTCAGAGACCCGGGCACTGCTCTCCTGCTCCTCTGCCAGTTCTGGGAATGGAAGGTGCAGTGGAATTGCAGTGGTTGGGACTTCAGTGCTGCTGGAAGCGACCCCGATCTCTGCAGTGCTGGGAGCGCAGACTGTCCCCTCACAGGCACTGCTTGTGCTGGCAGCTCCCTCCCACAGTAAGGACTTTCTGGCGTGGTTTTTGTAAGGAAGGAAAGGACAAGGTTGATAAATTAGGAAGGAATTTGATCTACGTGCAGTCTTGATTTCCCTGTGTAATTCCAGATTATAGAAGCACCCAGAACCTTCCCATTCCCCATGTTCATTGCATGAAAATAAACCTGCCCACCGCTTTTACAGCCCTTCTCTTCAGAGCAGGAAGGCTTTGAAGAGTCTCAATGAAAAGATTTATTAATAAAAGATTACCTGACTAACCAGTTTTCCTACAATTTCTTCCTCAAACTGAGAACGTTTGCTCTTCAAAACATGAAGTTTAGCCAGAGACAGACAACTGGCACAGAAAATTTCATTCCCAATTTTGGTCTATTTAGACAACAGAGAACAGGCTCAATAACGAGAAATCCCAGGCAGCCTCAACTCTAGGTGGCATTGGCAGCTCCTCTCAGAATCCACGAACTTGCTCCAAAGGTATCAAACTCATGGAGATTGAGACTGATCTGATCCTACTGCAGCCAGAAAGAACTATTCCTACTGAACTGACTGGAGAACTAGAGAGCTCTGTTTAGGAATTCCAAAAGTGACTGAACAGTTAGAAATATGTCCTGGTTTTGTTGAGAATTACTCTCATACTCACAAAGAACTGATCTATTAACTATCAGAAACTATTTCTGTATTTCTGCAGAGAATAATGATGCCAGTAGGCACTGAAGAGCTGTAATTCACACCGTGATGAGAAGGCACAGGTGAAATGCACACTCCCCGTGTCTGGCTGATCCCTGGGCAGCGGAGGTTTGCAGCAGAACAGAGGTGCACAAGGGGAAAGCTGGATGCTGTTCCAGCCTCTAAAATCAGAGTGAGTATCAACCTGTAGCACTCAGACCTCCCAGGCACATCAGCTGAGTGTACATGGTACCCTTAAATCATTCATTTCAGAAAGTGGAGATGAGAAACAAAGTGGAAATATTCTCCCACTTTGGCCATGAGTGATTGTTTTGAATTTATTACTGCTCTGCTGGCACAAACCTTTACTGTGGAGAGCCAGGTCACTGGCAAGCAGCTCCTACACCCCGCCAGGACTGGCACACACACTTTGGGAGGGCCTGCAGGGCACACACCAAGAGAGGCCTCATGATCTCCCAAATTACATCTGTAACTTCCAGAAGGAAGAGAGAAATCACACCCAAGTCATACCTGGCCACTCAGGTGAGTGTGACCAAGACCTGACAACCTTTTCCTTGGGGCTGGAGGGGAGTTTCGTAATTCTCAGCACAGCAGTGCCTTTGATGCTACATTAAAATGCTGCTTAAGTCTGCTCCTGTGACAACTCTTTATTTCAAATGATTGTTTATGAAATTTAATAGCAGCAGTTCGTTCCTGGGTGATGGTGTCTGACACAGAACACTTAAAGTGAAATGTGAGTGGCATTTTTGTATGGCTCCTGTACTAAATACGATCATAGCCCTGGCTAATTAAAGTGCAGATGAGCTGTCATTAGGTCTGTAGGAGTTAATTGGCCTTCTCAGGGGCCAAAATTAAAGCTACAACACATCTAGGGTGCAGTTTTTCAGGCTGAACTTGCATTACCACATTTGGAGTTTGGGAGCAGTCGGCATCCAGAAGCAGCAACTCAAACTCAACCTATGGGGCCCTAGAAATTTGGTCATTTCTTTCCTTTTTCGCTTGTAGGCTGAGCTCCTGTGAAAATCTGGCCTCTGGGGTTTAAGCAAAATTCAGTCTGTAGTGTAAACTCCCCATTTTGCAGCTGAAAGTTGATGTCAATAGTTTTCCCACAAACTGAACAAGCAACTGATGTGCCAGGAGCCTCCTTGCCATAAATAAAGAATCTGATAGGTTTTTGGATGTGTTTATTACTAGCCTTACCTAAGTTTGCTGTATCACCATTCATTTACTGGTTTAGACAAAGTAAGCTCAAAAATACCATAAATTCTTTGCCCAGACCTCACATCCAAGCCTGAAACTTTGTTCCTTGGAAACAGCTTGGTTATTCAAGTCTGGTAAAAAATTTGCATTTCTTGTTCCTAACCTAGATGAGAAGCATAAAACCATCTACATGAGAAAAAGCTAAGGAAAAAAAAAAGCCCTCCAGTACCAATAAACAGATCCCAACCTATTGCAAAGTATGAAAAACTGGCTGCAGAATGTGGCTGTAAAATGGTCCTGTTGCCATGCAGGCTCAACAGCTCATTTTAAAAGAGTGCCCAACTCTTCCCTGCCTTCCCTCCTCTAGGTTTTTTGTCTTTCTCCCTTTTGAGAACATGAATCTCTCAAATCATATTAATGAGGAAAATCACTAAATCACTGCTGCAGTACTTCAGGGCCTGGGCAAACACTGGGATCTCAGAGAAATTACAGACATGAAGACAGTTAACTGCCGAACACAACATTTCTGGTAGTTAATTGATAACAACCCACTTTAAAAAAATATGCTCAGATTAAACTTTTTTCCTTCATGAAGCCCATTTTCCCTTCAGTGAGATGCTGACAGGACATAGCCAGGCAGAGAGAGCCCCACTGCAGCCTGAGTGCTGCTGTTGCCAAGCGTCAGCCCTGGGAAGCTGCACAGAATTTCACCTATTTGCTGCTATTTTCCCTGGAGGTTTAATGCATCCATCCACCTCTAAATCCACTCGGCTCGATTCATTCATTTACTTTTAGTTTTGCCTTCAAGCATCTCTCTAGATGTCTGAAAAGAAAGAGATAAAGCAATTACTTGATTTCATCCCTGGGATTTTAGCTCTCAGCCTCGGCATGGTGCCTCTTTAGTGCTTGATTAGTGTCTAAATTCTCCCCAGATTAAAGAGGGTTGTCTTCTTTCTCCGTGCATTATACACACGGAAGAGAAAAGGAAAATCAAAGGGGTCCAAACTTCAGCGGGTGGAAATCTGCTCCGTTTCTTTCTGCTCTGGAGAGGCTGTGCCAATTTACACACGACAAAGATTTATCTCAAACTATTTTTCAAGTGGATATATACATTTAAATATGCTATAAACCCTCAGCTATGAATGAATTCCGTAATAAACAGCCTCTTTTAGAGCTGTAAATATGGTCACAGGGAGCCAGCTTCTGCAGTGAACTCCCCAGGATGGTTTGAATCTGTGCCCCAGAGATCACTGCCTGTAAACTGGAAGAAGAGGAATGGTTTGCTCAATACACGAAGTAGAGCTGTGCACAGAAAAATAATTAGAGAAAGCTACTGTTGTAGTTCTTGGGTTTATTTCTGTCTGGAAGTCCTTGAATAATGATCCCCAACACACCACCAGTGATTACAGCTTCCCAGTGATTAATCAGCTGCAAAGTCGCCGTCTTTTTTCTTCTCCATCATCTCCCTGAGAACAGGGTGGGAGCCCAGCAGTGGCTTTTGGAAATGAAGCATTTTGTTCAGCTGCTCCATATGAAGCCCACACGGGGGCCATACATTTCAGACTTGAGCCTCTCTCTCTCGGCCAAAATCCTTAATCTGCGAATTATTTGTACAAATGGGAATTAAAAAGAATTTGCCCTCTTTTCCCCTGATCCCTTCAGAGTCTGTGCTTTTAAGGCAGCTTTCGGCAGCCCTCCCTCCTTTTCTGCTCGGCAAAATGTGTGCAACAAATGCACAAAAGTGAGGTGTGGGAGGGAACCCCCGCGATAAGAACTCCCCTGGACAAATTCCAGCCTCGCCACAGCGATCAGAGCTGACCCCTCCAGCTATTTCCAGCTCTCTCTCCATCAGGGGACTGTGGCTTAAGTCCTTCTATGAAATATTGAGGTCCCCAAACTTCCAGGGCCCAATGGGACCGGTCTGAAGGACTCCCAGGTTTACACTGGCTATTTAGTCAGTATTGAGTGTAAAGTCAGAACTTTTTCCTTTTCTATGACTCAGAAGCACTCAGTTATGCTGCAATAGTTATCATTAACATTTTAACCTGGTAACAAGGAATCAAATATATCTCTACAGGTATATTAGGAGTAAGCAATAACCCACTCCCACATTTGGGATAATATTCTGTCACATCAAAGCTTCCTTTTTCCATATTTTCAGGACTTTTGCTGTGAATAATTTCACCTCTCTTCCAGAAAGCCCACAAATGAAACAAATGAGATCATACACGAAGATGATTGATCTAAGGGATAGAAATCCAGCAACTAATATGAATATATGATAAAATGCAGAAATGCTAAGTCTCTGATTTTACTTAAGGAGGATTTTAAATGAATTTACACTGAATTTTTCAATTGATAATATTTTATCACCTAGGAAGAATCTCACTGATGGTTCACTAAGATGCACTGTGCAAACTTTTATTACAGAAGCTGGGGAGAGAGTTGTAACATCACTCCCACTCACAAACAGCTTCAGCCTCCAAAGCCTTTGCTCTCACTTGCAGGAAACCTCACTGCTGGGAGCCCTGCAGTGTTTTCTGAATGGCTGCTAAACTCCAACTCTAAAATCCTTATCTGCAGAACAGTGTCAGACCTGTCAGAGCTCAGCCCGGCTTTGATTCTCCAGGTACAGACACAGCACCAAAGTAACAGAGCACCCAACGTTATCCTAACCCCACATCTCCGACAGGAACATTCCAAACACTGACATCTCGTACTCTGCTCACTGGTAAACCACATGTTGAACAGAACAAGCACAAAGTTAATACCAAAAAGCAATAAATGAAGACCTGGACCATAGGAAGGAAAAGACAGGATGTGGATTTCAAGACTGAGAGCTGTAAGAGAAGCCTGAGAATCATTTGCAGCTCCACAGTGCAATGTTACCTGATGTTTGCCATTTCTGGCAATAATGCCTGCAGTTAACACACTCCAGCTGGGAAGCAGAACTAGCACAATGTTAAAAAAACTCAGCCTTTGATGCCCTGATGAAACAAACCTTGGGTTTTTTCCTATATTTGCAAACCACCTTTGTAGAGCACTGTTAGGTCCTGTAATCAGTCAGTCCTTGTGACCATTCCCAGCTGGGACAGAATTATGTGGCCACAGAGGAACTCCCCTCTTTATGTCTGGAAATACAAAACCCATAAAGGTATAATCTATGGCTTAAAAAAAATATGGAAAAGCAAGGGGTTTAAACTGTATTCCTAAAATAATAGCCAGTGTTCCAATTCTGCAGCTCTGGCACTAAATTATTTCATGGGGTGGGAAAAAAATTTACTTTATAACACCCACATTAACGGCCTCAAAAACAATCACTGGTCTTTTATACTGTAACTTGAAAGGCACATCTCAACTTGCTGCTCATGCCCCTGAAACTGTGACAAAAACCTGCAAAACTCCCATCAGCTGTTGACACGGTTTTGTTTTATGTAAAGACCCACATAAAAACTGATAGCAAACCTCAGCGCTTGCCTCCCTTCCTGACATAACTTGACCAGAGAATGCAGAGGGGTCAGACCACACAAATGCAGGAATCACGTTTGATCCTGGTTTATAGAAGTCAATGGAGTCATACCACAGATGGCCTTTAAATCTCCTGTGACCTGAAGGACTGATCAAATGCACTGCTTGGAGCACACTGGGGATTGTTTCACCACTGTCACCATAATATTTTAATCTTGAACGTGCTTAGTTTCAAAGCACCCTTCTGAGGCTGTATTATCGCTTCTTGGATCAGGTGAACACAGATTTGCCCAAGGTTACACAGCCCGTGGTGGCAGAGCAGGGAAATCACCTACATCTCCTAATTCTACATTTACAAATGCAGCAGCAGCAGAGTAAGGTACAATGGTTTTCTTACTCATAGTAGTGAACCCTTAATCATAAAAATTGCCCATGAGCATAACACGGAACAACACAAATCTAAAGATTGTGATCACAGGTCTACAGACACTCAACAGCACCAAATGCTTTATGCCCTTAACACAGGAGCCCATAGGAACTTCTCACAGTTCTCTTTATTTAATACAATCCTCAGAAGGACTGCTCCCAACTCTGTAGTTTAAAATCTCAGATTCCGATTTTCTGATACTCATTTTAGGACTAAGTAAATGCAAAGTCATATTAATGAGGTAGAAATGTTATTCTACATCAGGAAACTCCACCAAAATGAGAATTAACCTAAGAAAAATCAGAAATTCAATGTCACAAATTCAAAGTCACAAACTCAGATCAGATGTTTTTATACCTTAAGGGCAGTCCAAGCTGGAAATTTGTGATGAAATTCAAAACCAGGGAAAGTCCTCTGTGTTGTTGCCAACACAGCCAAGAGAAGAAAAAGCCACAGAAACTATTGTGCATTTTAATAGAAAGAATATCATGGTTCAAGAATTGCATCAGCATGCAAAGTTTCAGAAAGGAAAGTCCATGTGAAAGCTGCTAAACACAAGACAAAACAAAAACAAAAAAGAGGAGATGGGAGAAAGCAAAAATCTCATAAAAGGAGATAAACTCAGTTACAGATCAAAATTATTTTGTCTTCCCCTTCCAGTTTTAGGCAAAAAGGCAGGTCCATCAGCCTTCAGTGGGAGCTAGGTGATCATCTCTGCCAGTCCCTTTGGAAAATTCCACCCCCATAAATTCCACCCCCATCTTCTCTCCAGGCTCATCTACACCAAAGATTCTTCCTTCTCACTGAAGACAGTACATATTCCTGAACTGTTCTCACCCCATCTTCTACTTCACTGAAAGTAGACAAAAAAAAAGTACTGAGTTTAGTTTCCCCTTTTTTAAATCCACATCTTTGCTCCCTGCACTCGGCAATGGGAAACAGATTCAGCCAGCCTTAAAACACTATCTCAGCAACAAAGCATGCAATGTGCTCCATCTCATCTCTCCACTCCAACTGAGTTTACAGCAGTGGGTGGTTTTCAAACCTAACATTTGATCAAAATGAAAAACCGGGCATTCCTTTCACCCCATGACAGGCAGGCTGATATAAATCACAGCCTTCCCAGCAAGGGTTCTTCCACAGACAATGAGTTGTGGCAGTGCCTCAAAGCTCAGCCCCAGCCATTGTAAGAGAAAGTTTCAGGTTTTTAAAGCAGGCCTGGGCTTTTTACAACAGTACTAAAACCAAACAAGGGGGAGAATGGATGGTACGGTTGTTTGAGGGGCGAAGAAGGTGTTTCCCCTCCAGAAGTTGTATTTGCAGTGCATTGCTCTGGGTAGGTTTGTGCCAGGGCCTGCTTTTGATTGTTCTGTATTTCAGTAGCACTGAAATCTCCAAGCTGGGACAGCCTCACAGCACTTTACACACACACACATTTACACATCCCACAAGTCAGGATCCATTCATGGTCCCCTCATTGTTTTACCAGGGAAAGAACCGCCTCCTTAGCCACCAGCTCTGGAAAAAAGCTCTTGGATGTATCTGCTCAAGGAGAGGGCAGTATCAGACACCCCCTGGTTCTGATTTAGGAACACAAACAATGTAGGTAAGCATTAAGCAGCAGCTATTAAATTCATGTGTGTGTGTGTGTGCACAACACTACGGGGTGTGATCAAAGCCAAGCTGATACCCTACACAGTGCTGCTGCCCTTCCTCACTAACCCAGTAACCTATTAGAAATGCCCTCCAGCCTCAACAATTTTAAGCCTTGACTTCAAAAGATCAGCTTATCCTTTAGGGCTAAGCTGAGTGACAGGTGGGGGTCAGGAAGAAGCCCCGAGCCCCCGCTGCAGCCGCCGGTGTAGAGTTGCACAATGGGCCGGGCGCTCTGGGGGGCTCGCTGCATTCCTGGAGCCATCTGAAATGGGCCACCTCCGGAGCTGGGACCCCTCTGTGGTCACAGAGCACTGCCCTGCTGCTCCAGCCCAGCTCTGGGCAGCAAGAGCTGTGTTTCTGGGAAGGCTGTGCCTGGGAGAGGCGAGGAATCAGTGCTGGAGCTTGTGTGCCTGGGGAGACTGCGTGCCTGCCAGGGCTGGCGGTGAGGGAGGGTGAGCAGTGCTGTGCACACCCATAACACAGCTGCTCCCACCTGAGGAGATGCACTCTCAAACCCTCAGGGAGCACAGCGAGTGCTCAAAGGGCGCCTATCCCAAAAATCTGCTGTGCTGCAGAACAGCCAGCGCTGCTCACAGCGAAGAGTACAACGAAGGCAGTAGATTAAAGCAGGAATGAAGGAAAGGCTGAGAGCTCAACGTGCGCTGGGGAAAGAGGAGCTCCACTGCAGAGGTGTGAGAGCATCCACCGAGGTGCACGTGCAGAGGCACTCCAGGGTTTGCCCATCTGTGATCCAAAGGTCAAGAACCACTGCAAGGGACAGCAGGGCACAAGGTCAGTCACACACAGCCCCAGCAGGGTCCTGGGCCCTCCACACCCGGGAGGTGCGCACGGCACAGCCACACCCGGGAGGTGCGCGTGGCACAGCCACAGCTGGTCAGGTGTTTTTGGCACACAGATACCCACCAAGACACTCAAACTGTACTTTGCCTCCATACTCTTCCTATAAAGAGGGAATATCAGGACAGGGCAAGAATCTCAGAGTTAGAAACCTCCACATACCAGGTTATTCGTCCATATCGAGTTTTTTGATGTTCTTTTCTATTAATGATACTTTTTTCTTCCCCAAAAACTTGTATGACTGAACTGGAAACACTTTGCTAATTAAGCAGTGCCAGGGTTATATTCCAGCTACACAACAGTTGTTTCCCTCAGCTGTGAACACACTCCCTCTGCCTGGCCAGGACTGCTGATGGCATTACTGTTCAAGTAACACATTCTCACGCAGAGTAAACATATAAGAGATGCAACAGCCAGGAAAATAAGGCTATTAATTACCTAATGAATGTAAAGTGTTGTTTCTCTGAGAGACCAGAATCTGCTGTACAGACATTTACAGTCACATTTTCTGCCTCAGAAATATAAAAATCCAGAGGAAAACAAATCAAATTATTTACTCAAAGTCCAGATTATGGGGTGAGAGGAGCAATTCAAAATTATAGGGAAACCAGTTAGTCTGTCTTTAGAAAGAGATGCACACAAAGCTGACTTTGAAAGCCTTTTCCTGTTTTCAGACATGAATTTGGATTTCTGTGGCACACTAGTACCCAAAGCAGGCCACTGCTTTAAATTCAATAGCCAATTCAGCAGCACCAGAACTTTCCAGTCACTGAACTTCAGCTGTGTGTCAGTTCTGTGAATGGTAACTAATGCAGGAACATAAGCACAAGTCTTGGAGCAGTGAGCTCAGTGTCCTGCAGCTGTGCTGGAGTTACTCTGAGGGACCCCAGAACATCACTCATGTGTCACTGCACATCACCACACGTATCTAGGAACTGATCTCTCAGATATGAGAAATCAGCACAACGAGCCACAGCAGGAGAATAATAACACAGGCGTATGACCAAATCAGCTGATAATGTAAGTTCTGTGACTGTCAGCATTTTAAAACTTAAGGAACAAATACACCAGGCTCCCTGAAAAGTCAGTGTAATGAGGTAAGAGCAGAAACAATACTCCTCTGTACTCAGATTTAACTACATTTCAAACTAATATCTCCTTTCTCCTGTCATGTCAATACAATCTGGAGTGGGAACTGATGCTCATACCCAGCACCAGGCCTTCAGCTTGTTTCCATTGCTAACTTTAAGTAACAATGCATGAATGGACAAAGTGCCTGGTTTATAGCATCCTCCCTTTCAGGCTCTCCCTTGTCTCAGTTCATTTCCCCGTGGCACGCTTTGTTCTTAAAGCAGCCTTAACCACTCATACATCAAAATATTTAATCAACATTTCCTAGTCAGAAAATAATCCTGCTTTAGACCGATTCAGTGGGAGACTCTGCAGTGGATTCAACATAAAAAAGGGTCAGAATGCATTTCCGAGGGTGCTTTAGAAAAATCAATGCTGACATGTTTTTAATGAAAATCAATAAGTGACATTAGATAATGAAACAAACATCCAGCACTGGAGCCGGGCCATTTAGGCAATCAGCTTCGGAAGGAGCAGCAAGGTGAGCGCTCGAGCGCGCAAGCAACACGGCCTTAAATAAAGCACTTCTTTTTTTTTTTTTTTTTAATGAGAATTTCAAAATCTGTTTCCTGTGAACAATGACTCAAGGGCTTACAATTTCCCCTTCTGCCCGTTCCCTCAGTCCCTGCAGCCCCGAGTAAATCAGCCTTAGGAAGCAGTGTCATGGTCCCTCTGACAGCGTCCCCGCATTGGGAGCCACTGACCCGTGCAGCCGCCGCGAATGCTTTGACAAGCTGCGGTGCAGCCTCAGCGGGGGACACAGATCCATTAAAGGCTGAAGTTGTGAAACTCTTTAGAAGAGGCCTGTCCCTTCTCAGAGTAATTAATTCTTTGACTGCCACACTGAGATGCAGTGAATGAACACATACTCTCAGGAGTAACCACCATGCTAATGCGGAGAAGCTGTGCGGACACAGAATACAAGCACTCCCTCGAATTGGGTGAGACTCTATGTGCCATACGCATGCCTGAAAACCAACAGAACTCGGCAGAAACCCACCTCACAGCCCCACATTTACAGCACACAGCAGTTTACACTTGTATATTCCTCGTCTGCATCCTGCGGGAGCCACCACGAACGCTTCTGCACAGCTGATACCACCTTTGCGAGGTCTGGAACCTCCAAAGCACAGTCCCAAAGCTCTGCATGCAGCCACAGGCAAGGTCTGTCCCGGCCACCAGGATGTGATCTCAGAGGGACCCCAGCACAGGCAGCACCCCATGGAAAGCGAGCACAGAGCCCTGCTGGCTGCAGGACAGGGCCTGGGGAACGCTGCCCTGGCCATCGTGGGGCTCACCGCAGGGCACAGCTGCAACAGAACTGTTCTCACAGGCTTGGCCTGCAGGGAGGGAGGAACTCCTCTCACCTGGGCTCTGTGCATTTGTTAGGATTTGAATAAGACACCCTCAATACCAAACAGCCCCCCAAGTCAGTCAGTGTCTTCCTGGGTCTGACTGTACCTGTGCCAAACCGTGTGTTCTGTTTGCAGGATTTCAAACCACAGCTCAAATGACAAAACCAAACAACTTTGTAGCAGAAAATCATTTGAGGAAAAAGAATAAAACAACTAACACTCCACATGCAAAAGTTACTGATAACAACAGAGAGAAGGGCTCATTATGAAATGACACTGAGAAACTGATGGCTGCAGGAATAAAACTTTCCACCTCAAGATACACGGCAAACCCTTATCTCAGTTCTATGTGACTCACAGCCCAAAAACAAAAAAGAAAACAAAATGGAAACACAAACAGCTGAAACATAAGTGAAACAGAAACAGTTCTAGTCAGTTCCACTGTTTTAAATCCCACTGGTCCAAAACTAACAAGGAAACAAACAAACAAACAATTCCCTCAGTGCTTTGAAACATTCACACTTTCCAGGAAAGTTGGCAAATTGAGCAGAGCCGAGCACAAGCGGAGGAAGCATTGTAGGTTTCAATGAGAACTTGCAATATCTGAGGGCACGTCTGGAACAAAAGCCTACCCATGGAGGCAACAAGACAACTGCAAGATCCATTACAAAGTCAGACATGGTGTTTTGGCTCCTGGCTGGACAGAAGGCTGTAACATTAACACATGGTTCATTACAGCACAACCACAGCCTGCTCATTCAGGACTGCAGAAATTAGGGATGGTACACATCAAACGTATTTTCCCAGGAAAATACAGGGCTCCAGCCCAGCCCTAGAAAATCACTAATTATGGCGCAGAACCTATTTACATTCACAGAATACAACTTCTCTTTGGCAGTTCTTTGTCTTGATTTTTTCCACTGCAAAAGATTTCCAAATCATCTTCTTGACAAGAAGCTATTGAATATTTTTTCATATTACAGCAGAAATTTGAACAGAATCAAGATATAAAAAAACAGAGTAATAGGAATGAATTTAATATTTTCTCTTAGCAAGCATACAATGATGTTTTATCAGCAGGATAAATTACTTCACACCTCATAAGCAAGGGCTGCTACATTGAATTACTGTTGCAATTCAGACAGTTACATATAATCAATCAAAGAAGATTTTAAGCCCTTGCTATTTAATGGCTAATTCCTCAAAACACAAAATAGCTGAGCTCGTGCAATTAGTCTCCTATAGAACGGAAATAAAGAAGATGTCACAAAATAAATAAATGAAAGTAAAGCAACCCAAAGATCTTGGGGGTAAAAGGGCAGCTGCTTTAGTATTAATAGAACACTGTTCAAATACTTCCAACAAATATAATATTCTATATTGATTTCTGCTGAAACCCTTGTGGTAAAATATGCTTTTCAGTATAATGAAGAATGCTGCAATCTCATTTTGCAAGTTAGCACGCATTTGAAGAGTTTTTACTGAAAATAGGTTCAAGTCACCAGAACTGAAGAACATAACTGCATGAATGTCTCCCTTTTCTTAGCCACTATTTATAGAAAATTACAATATTTAAATACCAGCAAGGAAAAAATGCCACTTCTACTTAGAAGTACATTTAAAATACTCAGCTTTAAAGCATCTTCCTTATTAACAGCCCTTCTACAACATCACATTCTCAACTGGTATAAGTCAAAGGGCTTCTTCAATATTAACAGAGATTCCATATTTCTTTGCTCCAGTTAAACTTTTGTGGCATTTTAATTATATCCAGATTTTACAGACGACACAGATAAAAGAGGCAGTGTCTCAATAACATACATCTCCCATTCTCCATTTCCTTCTGAAAAGAAATCAGTCAGGTTTTTGATGCTGCTAAGAACCCAGTGTTTGCAATTCCTTTTCCAGTGAGCTCATGAGCTCATTTCTGAGCTTCCAAATTCCCACCCAGCTCCTGCTGACTGTAATGTGAGCTGGCCTGGCTCCTCCCAGATAAAAGCAGGATAAAAAGTGCTAAGGGACACAAATCCAGGTGTTTTCATGATTCACATATGAAAACATCACTTTTCTTTCAGCTCATGAACCTTTAAGTGAGGTGAGAAGGGGACAAATGATAAAGGATGGCTGAAGTGTAGAAATGATGGGAGGAACTGGGAAGAAGTGGCCTCCAAACCAATACATTGCCTGAAGTCTCCCAAAGCGAGCCCCAGAGAGGTACTAACACGCTCTGGGGGTGCAGAAATACACTGCAAAGTGTTTACCATGTGAAAGGACCTTCCCATCAAAAACACCAGTTATGCCACTCGTTTCTCTTCTACACGGGCTGCTTCAGCGGCCGCTGAGCCAGGTCTCTTCTTGAAACCTGCTGAACTGATGTGATGAGGCCAATGAATCCCCAGGAACAGCCAGCACATTTTCTCAGTGGCTGGTAGCTGGCAGGACCCTGCTGGACAGACAGACAGATGGATGGATGGCTGCCTCTCCCCCAGAGGACAGCAAAGGAAGGCCTCAGAGCCCTCCCTCCTTCCCCTGGCAATGTCACCGAGCTGGAAAGGAGCCTCCCCACTCCTCATCCCCACTGGTTACACACCAGGACACCAGTGAGCACACACACCCGAGGGGACCCCCCTGCCACCCCTCAGCACGCAAACGTGTGCACACCAAGTGCCAGGGGGGCATAGGAGCACTTCACCAAAATTCCTTTACAAGTACATTTACACACACACTGGGTTTTTTGTTGCAGGGAGGGAATAGTCAGGAACACAGTCTGAGTGTGCATTTTAAGCGTAAAGAAGTACCACAGCAAACAGCTAAATTAAAGCACTGTTTCTGTGACATGCTGCACCTGGATTATTGCAGAGGTGAAATGAAGCCTCGTCCTCTTAGAAAAAGGAAAGAATAATGACTTCTACAGCCAAATATCCACTCCAATGCCACACTGACAGAATGCTCCATTCCCAGTTTAGGTTTTACTTTATTTTCAAGTACCAGATGGGGAACAGCCAGACTATAATAAATCTGACTCCAAAGCATCCACTGGATGCAGCCCCTCACCCACAGACCCAAGGGTCATTCTGACTCTGGGATCCAGGATTTCTGAGATCAGACCCCCCCTTAGAGCTCTCAACTCCAAAGCTCTACACACTCAGCAGCAGCTTCTCAAGCTTTACCATTCGCCACCTTGGTGATAAATTCCAAGTGACTTTACTAAGTAGCAACTATTTAATTGCACAAGAATGATGAAAAGAAAAGAACTTGGGCAGGGGAGAGGGAGAAGTTACAGAAGATTTTCCCTCTTCCTTCCTTCTCCGGAATCACAATTCCATTTCATAAAAGATCAAGAGGGACCTTCTATGCCAATCTGTACTATCGAAAGGATAATGAACAAGTCAGTCACTTCCTCAGTTGCTGTGAGGGAATGTAAGTGAATTCCACAAAGGAACAACTGAAAGCAATCAGATTCACTTTCTGCACAGCTGGGAGAAAAGCAATGCTCTTACTTAAGGAAAAAAGGATTAAAATCCAACTTAAATTTGCTTTCTTCAGAACCATCAATCTGCTTGAGTGAGGAGAGCCCACCTTTCAACCACAAATTGGCAGAAGTAGTGAATCATCACAGCAAATGCTGTGCCCTTCAAAGCTATAATAAAAGAGTCCTCCAGGCTTTTTTCCAGGGGTAGAACTCCCTCCACATCTTGAACAATCAACATCCTCCTTTATCCACTGCACACCAGTGCCCTTGTTTGCTTGCTGTGGCTGGCAGAGGTCACCACAAAGCACATGGCTAACGAGAGGCTCAGTTTATAACCCGGCTCAGGGCTACAGTTATTACATTAATTTCCTTGCAAGTGACATTTGAGACTCCTCCCAGAGACCACAGCACACATCAGCTCCACAGCTGAGCGGATCTGAGCAGTCCGTTCTTGGGGAAAGCATCGCCACACTGAGAATGCCCAACAAAGAGTCCTTCAAACAAATCCAGGAGTGCTCGTGCGAGGGCTTGCTGAGCTCTGCAGTTTGGTGAGAGCTGGAGTCGGTCCCTAGCTCACACTCCAGACCCAGCAGGATACAAAGGCACGGCAGGAAAACACCCAGCAGGAAGGGCTGCCTGGGGGAAAAGGCAAAGCGCTGCCCTGTTCGGCTGCTGCTAATGCCATCAGCCCGGGGCAATGCACACCACTGCCTCAGCCCCCCGGCACCCAGAGGACGGGCCGACAAGGGAAACACATCTATGGATCAATTCAGCAACCCTCAGCGGCGATGCCCGCTACCTCGCCTGGGCTGGCAGAGCCAGTCTCACGAAGGGAGAGGTGGTCACTTCCTTTTCAGTGATCTAAAACAATTTACAGCAATCCCACACCGTGCCACCCAGTCCAGTGCCGCCAGCCAGCCCGGGCAGCCCAGCACGGTGATGGTGCTGCAAGCCAGGGAGTGCACACCTCCCTCAGAACTGCGGCACAGGCTGCTGCCAGGGGAGCTGAACAGCAGTGGAATAACCAGAGCCCACCTAGCAAAGGCAAAATCCACAGCTGAGCTCCACGTGGATCTGTGCAAAGCCCCAACGAAATACTCCAGGGGAACAGACTGGATCAAGTGAGTGCTTCCCCCCTGAATTCTGACTTGGCTAACACACAACACCCCATGGGACTGTAAAAAGTTAATCCCAGGCTGAGTGAGCTTCTCACCTTGGCTGAATGAACAGTTCAGAGTTACAGCAGTGTCACAGATGGCAAATGGGATCACGAGGAGAGCAGCGTTCAGCAGACATCTCTAAAGGCAGGGAATGATGTCCTGAACGCCACGAGGATCCACTCCTCCCCCCTGCACCCTGCCTTCCCCATTGCCATGTACCTGGCAGTGTTCCACAGCTGCTCACCCACTGCTGGAACAGAGAATACCAACTCTGTGCAGTCTGAGTGGGGGAGAGGTGAAAAAGGGACGGGCTGGAAGGGAGATGCAGAATTGCTTTTTCATTCAAATGTGAAAATCCAGAGCTATGCATGGGTACAAGTAAGGGCAGAATAAAGCCTTAAATATTTAGTCTTCTTTGAAGCTTTCACACTAATCACTTAAGCCAACACAACATCTTAAAAATCTACGGAATTACCCAAAGCCTTTCTGTTAAGCCAGTTCTAAGGATACAATCAGTTCCTCTCCCGCCCTGACATAACACAAAGCGACTCAGGCAGCAGTTAATAAATCTAAGCCCCTGTGACAGATTTCATCTTCCACGGGAAAAAAAAGCTGCAGAGGAAACCGAAAAATAAAGGAGGATCTGAGGGAAAAATCTATTCATTGATCAGGGGAAGGAGAATGCTAAATTCAGCTGGCAAACAGCAGCCTGGCAAAGGACCCACGGAGAGCACTTCCGAGTGTGCTGCCACAGCTTTGTCCTGGACGGGAGCAGCGAGCCCCGGCGCAGGAGCTGCGTGTTTCAAATGCACCCATCCAGTGCTGCAAAAGTCACATCCAGCTTTGTGATGCATTCAAAACAGCACTCTGCAAATCCAGACTCACATCCTGAAACTCCTCAACGCCAAAAACGTGCCACAGGACCAGCTCCTCTGCAATGGGCAGTTTGTAGAGGAGAAATCCTCACCTTCCACAACAGAACCGGTCTCACAAAGGGAGAGATGGTCACTTTCTTTTCACTGATCTAAAACGATTTACAGTAATCCCATATCTTAAAAAACAAAAATTACTTAAAAGCCATAAAATTAAAGCAGCCTGTGCTACAGAGGATTATAGACAAGCTGAAGCACAGACTTGCTGAGGAGTGGAAGGGGTTAAAATCTGGGGAGAATGAGAAAAAGGCTAAAAAGCACTACAGCAGTTAATGTTGAAAACACTAATTTCAGGCCGTTTGTGCATTCAGAGGCATTCCGGTCTGAATTTCTTCAGTGAAACCAGATGTCTCCAGCGATCATCAGCATGCACAGACTACAGCATAATCAGCTTGTCCTGGGCACAAGCTCCAGCACACCCTGTGGCTGCAGCACATCCAAAGAAATTGGGCACTTTCAGAGAGGAAGCAGCTAAATGCAATAACCTGGTGATTGCTCAGAAACACAGCTCTGAGCTTGGAACTGGGAGGGGGGTGGAAAAGGATACCAGCAGTGAGGAATCCCGAGCAGGGTCCGAGGCTGAACACAACTGTGAAAAAAGCACATAATCAGGAGACAAAAAGCTTCCCAGGGAATTAACGTATCTGGTTGCTCTGTCATTGCATATAATCAAATAGATGTTATAATAGTGAGACAGCACGTCCCAGAGACAGCTGTAATAATTAGAGCTTTAACAAGCCCCAACACAAAACTCTGCAACACGGCAGTGTCATGATCATCTTCACTCTCAAGCTGTCCAACTGAGAAGAGAGGTTGTGCTTTTATTAGCTTATATTAGCACACCACTTATCTAGTTTCTAAAAGCAGAATTAAAACCTTCTGCCATGTGCTGACACCTGGCTGCTGTCCAAGCTCGTACTTCATTTAGCATTATCACTGAAAAATGGGAGGCTTAAGCAACACTGGAGGGAGATGAGAAGACAGACGGTTGCCCATTGCTGTCAGCTCATTTCATGAGCTCCCTTCTCCAGCCTTCAGGAGACAGGCATCTGCCAGAAATCACAGCAAGAAAAAGAAAGTTTCCTGAATTCACCAATTCAGGCTATTGGATCTCCATTTTTTGCCCCCAAAAGCTTCTCCCAACATCAGCTCAGAACAAACAGCCTGGACGCAGACGTCATCTCAGCGAGGAGTCTTCTGTGCCTGACACAGGGGTTGTGCACAACCACCATCCCCACTGATGAATTCCCTGACTTCAGGAAACAAGATGAGCATTTTCTGGGAATGTGAGTCAAACACATCAGCTTTGCACAGAGTTTCTAACCCCATTCCCCACGGCTGCCTCCTGCAGCACTGCCCCAATGCTACTCCCAGCACAGAGAAGTTTCCAGCTCTGTCCCAGGTCCCTGCAGTGGCACGATGGCCACTGCTCACTCCAGGCTGGCCTGAGAACATTCCCTCAGTGCCAGGCAATGGATTCTAGCTCCAACAGCACTTTTATTCTTTAACCACAGCATATCTGCTCCATTATTAAATCCCCTTTTCCCTATATTCCCAAGAACATGGGAATACAGAGGTAGAACAGAGTTGTAGAAGAATTCTCTTTTAACTAATTTGTGAGCCTCCAGCTGCCCTGTTCTCCCATTCCAGAAGTTCCCTGAACCTTGCCAGAGCAGCAGTGTTTTACATGCTAAGCCCAGGTAGATGACAAGTATGAATATGGTGATTTGCTCATCCAGTTGCATACATACTCGTCAGAAAAGTAATGAACAAAGAACACAGCAGGCTGGGGAAAAAAGAGATTGAGCAGGCAGGGTCATGTATTTCAGCAAAGTTTCCTACCTGTTTATTAATTGAGACAGCTTTCCAGAAACCTTATAGCAACAGGGGTTCCCATTTATTCCAGGGAAGCACAGTGTAACTGCTGAAGACCTCTACCTGGGAGGAAGCGTTTTTGATGTCAACAAAAAAAAGGAAATTAAGAGTTTGAAGGGAGAAAAAAGTTAAGAAAAACACCATCATAGTCTGTCATAAACACACAACGGTCCTGCAGCAGGGGGAGGAAATCTCTTCCCTCTCAGCTCGAGGTTATCTGAGCTGCTGGATAAAAGCCCATGAAGCCATCACTCTGCATGGCCCTTCCCACCCCTTCAGACACTCAGAGCAGGACCCACAAAGCACATCCACCCTCACACCTCTTTCCATCAGGAATGCCCTTCAAGGAGAAAGGAAGGATAATAACAGCCAGGACTTATGGTTTATCATTCTTTTGGCAGTCAGAAAGTAAGCTTGAAGTGAACTCCTTTCATCCCCTCCCACCCTTTCTCTCTGGCTCTGTCTGGTGCATGGGGTAATTAAAGTATTTTACTGCCTGACTGACAGCCCAGTGCCCCGCGAGCCACAGGCTGACAAAGGGCATGCATATTCCACCAGGAATGTAAACACAGCCATGGCAAAATAGTCAGCAGTCACCTACAGCAGCATTCCTAAAAATCAAGGAACACTCTGCAGAACTTCCTTTCCCTCCCTCCATTGATTTTTATATTAAAAATCAGACCCAGTCTCGAGTGAACAAAGATAAGAGCACGAACGTTCCGATTTTGCTCTGAGCATTCAATTTGCTAACGCATTTTAGCTAAAATTCCTGCTTAGTCACGCCTGACACAATCCAGTCTTTTAGGCAAACATTCCCTCCATTCTGTGTGCTGTGGCTGCCAGCCAGCTTTCAGTTGATGTACCCAGGGTTTTTCTGCTGGTGTCCAAGCACAGCGAGGTCTCTCAGACCTGCTCTCACACAGCACTGTCACCCCTGCTCTCCATTTATAAACCCAGCATATGCATATTTATGTACAGGCAGGTCTCAGTAGTGCATATTAATGTTAGAGATATCAGACAGAAAAGCACCTAAGGTTATACACAGGAAATAACTGTACGTCCTGAAACAAATAAATCTTTCTGCCAACAGCCAAAGGACATTATTCTTCACCCTGGAACTAAAGCTTTGTTGTAGGTTGATTTAAATGAAAGGCTTTGTCTCTATGGAAAAATACCAATAGAAAAGAATCATAATTTGGTAAACAAAACACAAAGCCAAACAATTTCCAAGGCTCCTACAAAAGGAAAGTGAAAAAGAAGGACTGATGAAAGCTTCTGATTAGAAGTCAGAAATTCTGTCCCTGAACTCACTGCTCAGCTGCATTTCCTTCTCAGCTGACTTCTTTAAAGTCCAGTGAGTTTTGTTTCATATCACAGCAAGATTTTTACCAAACAAAAGGAGAACAGATGCCCAATGTTCTGGCCATTACCTGACCACTGTTCTCACTACCAGGTCCTGCCTGACTCAGCCACCCACAGCTCTGGCATTCAGGGCAAGGATCTGCTAAAGAAAAGTGCAGAAAGAAAGGGAAGAGAAAATAAAGTTTTTCCCTGTTCCCTGCAATAGCTCTTTGGATGGTGGATGGCAAAGCAGCTTCCAAACAAACTCTGCCACACGAAGGCAGAAAGGGAAACCAGCCCAACTCACTGATGCAGAGGTGAAACGCTTCTGCCCTTGGCAGGTAAAAGCTAACTCCACTGCAGTCAATAAAAGCTGGGAATGAAATTCTCTGCCCTTCAGGCCACCAGGAACCTCTGCTGCTGCTGGTACAGTGCAGCCATGCCCTGTCCTTCTCAACACCTGGGAAAATCATTAGCTCTCCCTTCTCTTCCTGGGCTACTCTTAGGTTTCTTGTGCCTGAAGCTGCGAGCAGATCGAGTTTCCTCAGGTTGAAGGAGCACTGAGAATGGGGCTGAACATTCACATCCTTCTCTTCTAACAGCAGCAAGTCCTCTCTTCAATTGCCTGCTCAAGGTTTTTCCAGAAATGCAGGAGAATAAAGCCTGCTCTGGAAACTGTTAATTGTTCCCCAAAATATCATTAATGTCTGAGTGACTTTTTTTAAGATAGTTGGTCTGTTGCCTCAGCTCTAATTACATTTCTCACTTCAATTAATTAAAACCATGCTAAATGAAATGCCAATTTTTATTTAAAGTTTAGGGGGAAAAATCATGGGATACAATTAGATGTTACCAGACGTGATCTCAGCAGGTTTTCAATTATTCTATGTGTAATACGTCCCTAATTCAATACAAAGCGGTAATTAAGAATGTAATTAACTTGTAGCATTCTACTGATGTCATACACCACAAGAACACATAACAGTGCAGAATCCTTAATGGGTTGGTCTGTTTCATTGAGGATGAATTAGGTACAGAAAAATAATTTATTATGGGAGCTTGGCCGACATAATGGCCACATCCAAAAAGTGAAGTATAAACCCAGCTTTGTCCTGTCAAGGACGATCTGGCCAGAAGCCAAACCTGCACCTGCTACCCGTGGCATGGAATTGGTGGATGTACCTTGAGAGCCAAGTGAGAGCTGCCTGGCTGGGTGTGCAGGGGTTGTGAGGAGCACAGGAGCTCAGCCAGGAACTGCTGCAGCCTGGCCCGGGCAGCGTCTCGAGCAGCAGCAGCAGCCAGAGGTGTTTGGTGCTGGACTGAGCTGCTCTCTGTGCACAGCACACCGAGCCCCAGCGCAGCACATCAGCTCCCACACCTGAACACAGCAGAGCTCCCGGGCTCTCTGTCTGCAGTAAAAACCTGGATTTCAGCCTGGCTTTATCCCACACTGCAGCACAGCCAATCTTGGTGCTATCACACCACCTCAACTTTGGAGAAACCCTCCAGGTCACTTCTGCTTATTAAAGGAAGGCTCCTGAAACACAGACTGCTCTGCTGTGCTGTCTGAATCAAAGGTTTCTGTTCTCAGTTACAATTATTTGAACACCACCATTTCCTTAGGGTTTTTTTTTTTTTAATATCTGACATTTAAGGTACGTTTCCTGAGGAAACCAAAACAGGTCCCAGAAAAAGCCCTCAGAACTACAAATAACTGGTCTCTGTTCAGACAGTAAAATAAAAGAACCTGCAAAATATTTATTTTTCTTTCAAGTAAGTCCTCTTGTAAGAAAGATATGAAGATAAAAGCCGGATTTATCAGCTAAAGAATCTCCTGCACTATAGTTCAGTGGTGATGTGTAAGTAAACAGATGAAAATATAATCAGGTAAGGCACTGACAGGCACTCTAGGAAGTATGAAGGAACTCTAGAGCCAATGAACAGACTTCTGTGAGACTTTAAAGGAGAACACTTCTGTTTTTCTTTCTCTCTGAACACTTAGTATTTCCCTTTCTTTAAAATAAATTAATTAATGGAGTGTCTTCAGCCTATTTCTGCTACTTACTGAAGGAAATTACCACTTAGAACAAAACTTTACTTGAATGTCCGTAAGCTGACTGTAAGGAACTTCATACAACAGAAAGTAGTTCTCAAAGCATTAACCACTACACTCCAAAAATCTGCAAGTACATTTTCTCAGCTTCACTATCAATAGCTTAATTAGCAGGAATACTTTTAAAGATCTCAAAGGAAGTCTGACTTTTGTTGGTGAAGCCCAGAAAAAAAATTAAATTCAAACTTAAAAAAATACATCATATTAAAAATTGGAGGAGCTTCTTGTAATATTTTTATCAACCACACAGGTCAATAGCATTCTTGACCTTCAGCATGCTCAGCCTTTTCTGCAACGTGTTGAATCCTCATTCCCTGACAGCTGTAAAGAGCTTTCAGGGGATTCTACAGCATCTGAAATCTGGTGGGGAAAAAATGTTTCTTTTGCACGCGTGTGCCACAAGGGAATGGCAGATCCTCCTGGAGCTCAGAGCACGCACTGCAAGCCAAAGATGGCCACTGGATTAATTCATAGGAAAACGCTGCTTTGAGATTCTTTTTCTCCTGCCCTCTGTTCAGACACCTAAAGAAGTCCAAAAGCCCCAGGTTTTCCTTCCCGTGAGCTGCATTGTTGGTAAATTTCCAAAGCCTGCACAGTTCCGAGCTGGTTGCGTTTGGGTCCAGCAGCACCTCCTCCACGTCTGCCAGGCATCCCAACGTCCTTCCACTGAACCCTTCACTGCCAGTGTCTCTGTTTCCTCACAGCTTCACTGTCCTGTGCTGAACTGTTAGCCAGTGAAGGGGGAACACACACCAACCTGTGCTATACCAGCACATAAATCACTGAACATCACCAAGATAAAAACCTTCTTGAGCTCATCGAGCACAGAGACTTTTCTCCTCCAAGCAGTTCTCACATACAGACACATTCAAAAATTACCAGACGTAGCGCTTTTAGTTTTCTAAAATACCATTCCAATAAACCTGAACCAGATGTTGTCTTTATATATTTTGCTAATGCTATCAGTTTTTAATCAAAATGGAACTGACTGAATTCATGGTCTTAGCTAACAGCAAAGCTCCTTTGAATCACAAGATGTCTCTTTCAGATCAAAGTGGCACAGAAGGAGTCTGAGTTCAAATTTATTCTCATGTATCCAAGGTCTTTCTTTAGGATTCTTACCCTTTTTCCACAGCTCAAGATGTTGGCACTTCATGAATCAATCTCAAAGGATATTAAAAGCAGCAGGAATAGCCTACAATGAGCCAGAAGGTTCCTTCACAAAAAAGAATGTTAAGTTTGCCAAGGAAAGCACTAAAAAAGTAATAAGGAAATCCAGACTTACACTTAATTCATCCCCACATACATATGCATTAAGATACAGCCTTTAATGACAATTTATTTCTTCCAGAGTACTTCTGAGTAAGGCTGACAGAGCAGACAGCTGCTCACCATTTCTTTATCATTATGTATAACCCCATGCAGTAATTCAAGACACAATATTCAAGTGTTGTACTGAATTATGAAAATTCTGATAAACTTTTTAGGCAGCTTATCATGGTACTATACAGCACACTTCAGAAATATTAATACATTTACTTACACAGCCCTTTGCTTGAACAGAATTTTCCATGATTTTAAAAGACTGAACTGCAGCACAGCAAAATTAGCAGCTACACTCTCAGAAGCATCTAATACAGATGCCTAATTTAGAAAACCTGTGGCCTGATTTTCTGAAGGATTCAGTATTAGTGCAAGTTCTGATCAAATCTCCTGCTCACATGAGGGACAGCTATAAAAAAATCAAAGCATAACAGAAATGCGTCTTTTTCTCCCCCAGCACGGTGCTGTGCAGCAGGAACATGAACAGAATATAACTCCCCAGAGTGTTACTAAACTTCTCTCTATCCTTCTACAATCTCTGCTCCTTCCATGAGACATGAGTTAACCTGCAAACCTACCCAGCACGTTTGGCTACAGCAAGGGAAGATAAAAGAAGGGTTCAGAAAATGGAGCCCTGAACGCCACGGGAAATTTCAGAGATGCCTAGAACCAGATATCCTCTGCCTATCTTCCTCTGGAGCTTGCATTTGGTTCCTGAGAACAACACTGTGGTCTTTGAAGGGCAGTTAAAAACGTGTTCTAGGGTGCTGCCACCAACACTGAGTATGAGAAACAGCCACAGCCACGTTATTCACAAAAATGCCAGAGCTCCTCTGTCAGATTCCCGAGTTACACCCACGCCGAGCCCGTTCCATCCCCACACCTTCCAGCTCCCACACCAAACGGAGTCAGAGCCCACAGACAATGCCCTCCTTCAGCCCAAAGCTGGGATTTTTCCCAGGAAGCTCTCTCCATCCTGTGTGAGAAATGAGACAGCCCATGGGTAACCACCTGTTCCTTAACCCTCCGAGTGCTTCCTCCTGCTTTTCTGGGTGAGACAGCACGGACCAGGCACCCAGGCTCTGCTGCTCTCACCCTGGGCCCAGCATGGCTCAGAAACAGAAACATTCCCAATAAAAACCCACAAGCAGCTCTGCTGTCCCAGAGGAGCCTGCTCCCCAAAGACAACGCTCTCAGAGTAATGCTGCCACCACCATCTCAATTCTGCTTTAAGAGTAGACTAAACCCGATTTTCAGACTTGAAAAGTCTGGCAACTTTGAATAGATTTTTTGTGGAATTAGACCAAAAGCTTCAAAATATTTTCATCCCCCTTTTTATGTGCCTTTTTGTAATGCAGGGACGTGTTTGCAGGAGTTATCTGCAGTCATGAATCTTACTTAGTAAAAATGAATGCTGGCATTCATACATCATCATCACTTCAGAAAGGGAGATTAAGGAAAACACCATCTATCTTTGCCTCCAAAAGTGAAAATCACAGGATTTAACCCAACCAGTGCTGCTCCTGGAAATGACTCTAGCTGGCTGGAACTCAGGATTCTCTAGCTGCCTTTGTTCTCACAAACAACTGAACCACTTCACAGAGACTTTCCCAAATCTGTCAGAAAACACACAGCATGAAAACCTCAGCTCAAACTGCTACAGCTCCAGAAAGTCCCATTTTAAAAGTATTACAGTGCAAAGTGCTGAACAGTTACTCTGGCTGTGACTTTCTGATCATGGATATCTGTCACCTTTTAGATAGAAAAACGTGATTAGACTCATGTTTAAACTACCAATTCAGACCAAAAACCCCTCAGTTTTACTGCACTTCCCTGGCTTCTTTTTCAATATAACACCTATCCACCAGGAAATATCACATATGCAATGAATTAGACCCCAGGCCTTTCATCTCCAACTGCTTTGAAATGTCACTTAGTAAACCCAGTAGAGTTTGTTTTTCCAATGAAGAAAGATTTCTCCACTAAATCTTCACATTGTGAATGCACCATGTGGTTTGCATTTTCTGTTCTTCAAAAGTTTCCCAAAAGCTCACACTGCTTGATTTCGTTTTCAGTTAAGAGGAGCTAAAACCTGAAATGTGGTGAGACAAATTACAAAGTATAAGGGGGTTGGGCTGGGGGGTGTATATTCACCCTGTCCTTTTGTAAACGTTTATTTATTTTTGTGCCACTTTAGCATAGAATGTAAATTTCAACACAAATCCAAGTGTATTTCTTCAATAACAAATGGAAATTTAACAAAACCAGAGGTTGGCAACTCACAACTTGGTTTGTAAGAAGGTAGAAGGTTGGATAACCTATTAGAGTAATATTTGGATAGCCAAATGAACAAAACAGAGCACAGATAACAGAAATGAGAGCTTTTGATGCCCAGAAACACTCACTTACTTGTTCAAGATTTTGTTGATGGGAGAAGAAAGGTCCTTTTGGAGTCCGAGCATCCCATCAATGTGAGTTATCCTCTGGAAGCATTCCTCACTCTTCTGTGATCATTGGAGCAGAGAGAAAGTTAGGATCTTAACTTTATAGAGAGGTCTGTGCAAACGGGCTGGATTTCCAGAGGCACTGAGCGTTGCAGAGGAGCTGCAGGCCCGAGTGCTCACTGAGCAGTGATTGGGGTGAATTCAGCTCACCTGTGACCCCAGTGCTGGTTCTCAGCACCTGGTGTGGGTGAACTGTTCCCACCACGCCAAGACACAGAAAACACTTCCAGCTGGGAAACCCAGAGAGCAAATCCCCTCCCTCTGAAGCAATGTCTACATTTGGTGAGACAAGTCACCCTCCTAACGAAGGCTCTTCACTGGATCACCAGTAACAGTAACTTGAGCCATTATATTGACACCCAAAATTGAGCTTTAAGCCTCAACTGCCAGTCAAAACTGAAACTCCCAAACTCTATAGTCCCCTATAAAAATATTGTGCTTTCTTTCCACCCTCCCTGATATCACTCCACTGCAGAAGGTGGAAGCACACTGACATTCAGGAGTTCTCAGCATCGGATGAAGCCAGAAACCAGCACATGAACTATTATTTGAGAAAGTCATAGATGAAATGGGTAACTGCTGTGCTCAGAAAACTCCAGACCAACATTCCACCAAAACTGAGCTTCTCTGCCTCCAGAAACTGTGCAGGGCTACTGCAGGACACAGGGCAGAGTGAGGAAAATTCTGGTTACGTTGTATTTCTTTAGAGGTGAAACCCAAATATATAATCAAGGATAAATACATTTAAAATGCCTCTACTTGTAACAGCCAGATAATTTGCATTAAATGGCCTTTCATAAGCTGAACAAATGGACTCAGATGAATTGTTTTAAACATCCTCCCATGAAAGATACAGAAATAGTTCCATTTGAACTGCACCTTTAACTTATAAAGAGAGTAATTATCAGGAAAAGAGAGAAATTTCCAAAATCACTTCAACTCCAACAGGGTCCAGCAGTGCCAAATTACACCTGGCACCCTGAACAAGCTCCCCTCTTCCAACAGAGGAATATGTAAATGCTGGAGGAAAAAAAAATTCATCATAAACTATTCTGTCTGTGAATAACGCTATGAATGTCTGACACATCAAATCCAGTTCTCACTGGAAGGGAAATTGCACGGAAAACAAGGTGGGCTGAAGGCACTTCACCAAGCAGCCAGGACTGGTTAGATAAATGAACTCTACCAGCTAACAGCTTGTGCCAGTGCCTTGGCACTTCTTCATGTGCAGGTTCTAACACTAAAATCCAATCTTTCGTTTTAGAAGAGTCCACAGTCATAAAATAATGAACTACGAGGAGTCAAGAGAAACTAATAAACCCTGGTGACCCAGGGCTTCAATCTGATGTACTCTTATCAAAGCAGAAATGAAGGGAAGAGCTGCAAGAGCCACAAAGTACAAAAAAAGGCCAGGACATTCCTAAAGTCCACATGGGTTTGGAAGCACTGTGGAACTGATTTGCTCTATAAAGCTGAGAGATGCTTTTTTCAGGGTCTAGATCAGGATCCAAACTTTAGAGGCACTCGGAACTGTGGATTCAACTCCAACTCACACGTCTCAGCAACTGACAAACGTGGATCCTTTGCCTTTTCTCAAAACAAAAACAAATCAATGTAAGTACTGTTCAAAGGAACCATTTGCATTTTGTGACTTTCCTGAACCGTATTGCCTAAAGGCATGATTTTTTTACCTCAAACCAGTTCTGACATTACTGCACTACAGGATCATGTTTAAATGTCATCTGATGATTCCTATTAAAGTGCCACAGTTTCATCACTACAGCTAATTTAATTCTAAATGAATTTTCAAAACCAAGACTAAAGTTCAATGGAAGCCTGAAGCTTTGAGGAGTTGTGAAGCTTTGAGCCTGAAACACAGCGATATCCAGCTTTAATCCATGAAACAGCCAAGGCAACACACCAATCTCTGGTCCTTTGAATAGGGTATAATGCAATAAAGACCTTCCAGATGGACCTTGCACCATAGGTGTTTCCACATTTGTCTTTCAAGACCAGTCAGCAGCACCCTTTTATCTCCAGACTGCTCATGACACTCCAAAGGAAAAAGGAGAATATTCTAATTCCATTATGTCACATACAATTGGAAAAATTCCTTTCACCAGCTTGCTGACATTCCAAAGCACAACACATCAGCTTATGGAATCAATATGAAAATGTAACTAATGGGCACCTGCAGGGAATTGTTGAGCACTGTCACGTGCTCCTGGTCTCTTATCAGAGCTGGGTTATCCCTCAGTGAAAATGGAACAGCAATAATTCACAGTGCTCCCAATCAGCTGCAGGTACTAATGGAAAAAGAACTTGTAATTTACCCCAAAGTAGAAAAGGTTTTTCCTATCCACATTATGATAACAAAAGGTAATCAAGTGCTATATTCAGTCCCATTTTACAGATGAACAAATGAAACCTGACAGGTCACCTCAGCATTCACATCTGCACATACAGCTGGGGAGAGAATTACAGAAAACAGGGAACACCACTTAGAAATCCCTGCTCCTCCCTTTTCTCACTGTGAAGGAATGGCAAGGGAGCATGTCTGACACACACATGGGGAGAGAGTTCCCTGTTTCTGAATTCCTTTAATAGATTTCTTTCTGAAATTATCCATGGGATAATTATGAACAAGAGAAGCACAAAGGCATTTGATACAGTATGAGCTCAGTAACATCTGTCATAAGAGACTTTTTGAGCACCTATAAAAGATGGGAAACATAACAATTAGTCACTCTGCCAGACAAAACACAACTTATTATATTTAATAGTAGGCTTGGCCATCTGAAAGACAAAGATTTGAAGAGATGCAGTGAAGACACAGCAGGATAGACACAAGAGACCCAGCCAGGAACAATCACGAGCTGCTGCAGTGTCACGTCAGCTCTTCCAGGAGGCAGAGGCTCACACTCAGGTGAGGCATGTGCAGCTCCCCTTGGCCATTGGTGCCACAGCCTGTCACACACAACGTCACCCAACGAGCATTTCTCAGCTCAGACACTGTGCAGGAAACGTGGGGCCTTTCCTAGTTGTACCACCCACATGCTGTATGAGTTTAAATCCCAAATTACAGCCACGCACAAAGAGAAGCATCTTCTCCATCTAAACAGCTCAATGCTGCACACCTGGAGCCACAAAACATCAGCAAATTCCACATCCCACCAAAAGGGCAAAGGAGATAAAGACAGCCTAGATTAAACTCATCATTTAAAATGTGGGAATTCAAGGAATAACTACAGGAAATATACCAGGAAATATGACAACACTGTAATACAAATTGATCCTCGACAAAATTTTACCTAAATCTGTAGCAAAATTGAGACCCTCATGAGTTTTAGGATGATATTATTCACAAGGAGGTATCCACCCTCACTAAGGGGCAGCCAAATTCAATCTCCCTCTCCCCTGATGTTCTCATCAGTGAAAATTAACAGGTATTGAGAAGTCAATACTATATTACCTTCCCCACAGCAGTTATTTATTCTATTTGCTACTCTTTATTTCATGCCAGCAGAGTGAGAGGTCATTTGATTCTACAGTGCAACAATCAAACATTCTGCCTCTTTCCACAGAGATATGAAATTAAAAAGAAAAAAAAAAAACCACTTCAAGTCATGCAAAAATGAACCATGTTTAAAAGAATAAAGATGGATAAGGCACAATTACTGGGTCCACCAGCACATCCACAGCACCAACCCAACGAAGCTGGAAATGAGAGTATGGAACAAAGGTGCTTTAGCAGCCAGGAAATCCAGGCCACTGGTCAGGCTTCAGTGTCTCCAGACAAGTCTGATGGCATTGTGCAGTGACTGACAGGGTAACTCAGCTGCAGACAGCAGGAATTAACATTGGTGACTAAATCACAGAGCAGCAGGGCCTGACTCCACATCCACTGATGGCCACAGGGAGGTTCCACCTGGTTACAACAGGCACTGGAGCAGAAGGTCCGTGCCCACCTGGCCAGCTCTGTTCCTCCTCCAGCACTGCTCCAGGAGAGCATCCGGGAGGGACAGGACATGGGCAGGGCAAGGATGAACAGAGCAGGGACAGGATGGACACAGCATGGACAGCACAAGGATGGACAGCACAGAGATGGACAAGGCAAGGATGGACAGAGCACGGACAGGGCAAGGATGGACACTGCCCCTGGCCACAGCCCCCACGCTGTGCCCAGGTCAGACTCCTGCAGAGAACTGCAGCGAGGGCAGAGCTCACCCTGCCATGGCACAGGCCCAGTGCACAGCAATTTTCAGAGCTCTTAGCTCTAAGGACACATCGACTCCTTCCCTGTCATAAGCAGAATTATCCTTTCAAATGTTGCTAACTTGACATCCCATCAAATCACCCATGGTCTGTTTTCTCAGCAATCTCCCAGGTATCTCCTCCTGGCATATTTCATCAGGGTATCAGTGCTGCTCAAACAAGAGGTCAGCAACTACTTTTAAACAAAGGAAAATACAGAGTTTCTCCCCCTGCCCCCCTTCACGAGCTCTGTTCTTGTAAACCACTGAATTCTTGGCTGAAGTTCTGGAAAAGAAAAAAAAAATTATTCAATCTGAGGCAGATGCTTGGCACGGAGTATTTTAGCTGAAACAGTTAATGGTTGGGGAATTTGTAAGAAACTAAACCCAAACTCTGCTAATGACAACTCTAATAAGAAGTAGTGCTACTAATCCTGTTTGTAATAATAATGCAAGAAACTCAGGGTTTGGGGCTTTTTCTGGTTTGTTGTGGGGGTGGTGATGGTGTGTGTTTGGTTCGAGCTCAGGAAAAGAGTTTTATCTTAAGCATCAAAAAACACATTCTACCTGCATGAGGAAATGGCAGCATATCCATGTAAGCCTCACTTTTATTTCTTCAACATGACACAGAATCAGCAAAATGAGAAAAACCCCCACCCAACACAGAAATGAAAGCTGCCTCGTTTACTGAGTGCCTCTCACGTTCTCTAACCTCTCAGTGTTTAATATCCTGCAGTGGATATATGATGTAAGCAACTCCCAGAACAATCCCTTTTTTACTGGAGTGTCCCACGGACAAATTAAAGCCATTCCACAGTAACTGCTGGGCTGCAGGACCCAGCCCAGCTCTGCTGTCCCTCCCCCACCAGGCCCTGCCTCCTTCTTGCTTATTCAAGCAGTAAGTTGATCCCAAGGTGATACAAACTCACCCATTATTTAAAAAAAAAAAAGTCTATTTTATGTGCTTTATCTCCCTGAAGCAGTTTCCAGAGGAATTAGAGGCACGCCAGGGTTGGCACAAAAAGAAGGTGGCTCAGTTTGGGAGAGGGCAGAGCATGGCAGCATCAATTTACATTGGCTCGAGCTGGTAAGGAACAGCACCCTCAGGCAATACAACTGGTTGGAAAATGGAATTTCACAAGGGTAGAAACGAACATTTTAAAAGTTAACTTTCACTCGTAATCAGAAGGAAAAATTAAATGGTTACATAAAGTCACAATGCTTTTCAAAAGTCATCTGGAACGACAAATCTTTTTGTAGCAGTTAGCTCATTTTTGTAACAGCAACACAATATTACAGAAAAACATTAATGGAATGTCTGTGCTATTATCAGTTTGTATCTGAATACATCTACTGGAAGTCAAAATGGTAACTTTGTGAAATAGTTCACCAAAAATGATTACCTAAGTAAATTTGGGATGCAAGCCCAATTTTAAAAGTAAATTGTCTTGTAAATTATATCAATTTCAAGAGTATTTTCAGATGAAGAACTGTCCAGTTGAAAAATGGTATGAAGCAGCAAAATGCAGCAGTTACCTAAGCAATAAAACATCAGACACATTGGTGGGGATATTTGAACATCTGCACCCTGGGACTGCTGGCTGCAGTCAATGCACAGATTCCAGTGGTCCAACCCCTCTGCTGCATCAGCATCAGGGGACATCAGCTCACCTTTAATTTACTAAAGATTTCCACTTTGGACACAGAAAATCTGACTTCTAAAAGTGCTCAGGAAACAATTAAGTCTTTTTTTTCTACCCAAAACCATAAACTTATTTTAAAAGCCTTTTTTTTTTTTTTTTCCATAAATAAACAACTTTCCCAAACTTTACCTTCTTAGTTACCTTCAAAGTTTTCATATAAACGTCAAATTTCTAACCACTGTTTTGGGGCTTTGTGTTGGCTTCATGGTGTTGGAAAGGGCAAGTCACTTAAAGCAGGTTGGTGCTCTCAGAGAGACATACACAACTACAAGCACCAAACACAGAAATTTTGGCACCAGCCATTAACATAATTATGAAAAAATATTTCACATTTCACACTGCACTTCTATAAAATTACAGAATCTTTATAACAATTGGAGAGTATGAAAAATAGGATGTGAGAAGAAATGATTAACAAAAAAAAGCTGTTTGACCTTACCCATGCCACTTGTAACACCAGTGGATGGCAAAATCAGGTTACATTCTCGCAGCAGGGTATAATAAAAGTGTCCACTTCTGGGGACTTGTCTGGCTGCTCACATCTGTCAGGCTGCTAGAACTGCACAGTCGTAAGAGAAGGCTTTGGATAACGACAGTGGAACTACAATTAGCATGATCGCTGTTATTCAGGCAAAAAAAGTGCCAGGAAAGGTTGTCTCCAAGCACAAAGTTACTGACCCAAGATGTCAGTGTTGCAACAGTGAGACATTAGCACATTTCTTAAGTGTAGTGGCAAAGAACCACTTAGCCAAAATGTACTTCCCTAACGAGAAGTTCACTTAATTGACCAGTGCTGCAAAGCTGCCAGTGATTTTAGTGATGGGGATGACACTTTGTTTATGGAATTCAAGCTCAACAGATTAATATGCTTTAGACTAGCAAGGAAAATAGAAGAGTACACTCACTGGGTCGTTTCACTAGATACAGTTGAAAAGAAAAATGGTGACCTGAGGCTGTGTATTGACCCAAAAAAAAGTGAACAAACAGATAAAGAGAGAGTATTTCCATTTGCTAGCTAAAACACAGGCACTGCTGGACTGAAATTCTTTCCAAAGCGAGATGCATCCGCAGGCTTTCAGCAGATACCTCTAAGTGAGGAGACTGCAGAAGCTATGAACTTTCAATGCACCATTTGTCCGCCCCTGTTTCAAAGGGGTCACATCTGTCACTAGAGCCTGAGCCAGTCCACAGAACACAAAACAGTACAACTGCTTGAAGAGCTGAACACTGTGAAACTGTTTTGCCGGGTACTGAGTCTGTAAGGAAGGCTGAATAAAATATAAAGGACTCAGGCCTCTAAGAGCAAGTCAGGACAAGAGTTTGAACTAGACAAAAACAACTTTTCTGGCCAGAAAGTTATTGCTAGTGACTATGAAGGACAGACAAGCCAAATTTCAGCCAAACAAGTTAAGCTAACACCTTACAGCATCACAAAATACTGCCCATATTTTTATCACTGGAGTGTTTAGATACTAAACAAATCAAAAACTCCCACTGGACAAGGTGGCCAAATCAGGGTCAAGTCTTTCACCAACAAAGCAACAATCGCAGGGGACAAGAGAGAAAGAAAGAAAGAAATGATTGGCAAAACCAGCAAGGCAGGGATTCCTGACAGGTCCAACTCCTGCCACACAGCCTTCCTCACACCAAACCCACCTCCTCTTTGGAATCAGCCCTTCCTACTGAGCAGTGAATGTCTCCTTCAAACTGATGGACAGCTATGATTGGGGGTCACCCACAAAATGCATTTGCTTTCCCTAACGTCCTCAGTTTACCTTTCTAACATCCAGATCAGATGGTTTTCCGTTGCTGTCTTTACACACCAGTTCTCTCAACCTGTTGCCATTTTACATCTTTTACCATAATATGCTTTTTGTCTCTCTGGGAGTAGCTGGGACACATCTAGTGCAGCCTGCCAGATATGAACCACTGCCAAAATCTCCGTGTGGCAGCACAAACTTGCATGCAGCTTATGAGTAAATGAAAGAGTTTACCAAAGCCCTGGAGAAAACTGGGATTCGGCACAAGAAATCTCTGACACCTCTTTAATGGCATGACAGTACCCTGAAGATTTCAAGCTTTAATTTACTTATTTGTCACTTAAACTGTCTTAAATAGACACAACCTTCACCACACTTTGGAAGAAAAGCTCAGAGATTTACGGCAGAGGGAAATTACCTTGAAAACTCTAACCAGGAAAGTTTGTATTCCAACACTTTTGGCGAATTTGCCATTATTCATAGAGTGTCTGGCCATTCCTTACAAACCACCTTGTCAGTAGTGCTGAACTTCTGCTTTGTCATTAGAGTTTAAAAACGCAGAACTAAATCCCAATTCACAATAAACCCCCATCCTTTCATCCCAATGAGGAGTTTGTCAATACTTACTAAAATTTGGCCCTTTAAGAAAACATAACATTGTGCTGTTTAGGACTTCATTTCACACAGATAGTTCTGCAAATCGAGAGCCAGACACACATTTATGCATCAGAAAAGTGATTACAGGGATGGTGTTTTATATCACAGTCATGCACTCAGAAGCAGGTTGGAACAGCCATTTGTAGTACAACTGCTGGGTGCTTTACTAGGTAAGTACGGTGTCTAATAAACCTTGATCTACTACCAAATATGAAAACAAAGTGAAGTGGAATATTAATAGCACTATCTCTATTTTGAAAGGGTTATATCCAGAAGAGAGATTAGCCACTTATAAAAGCTCCATGCAGCTATAATTTAACATAATGCAAGTTCCTGCTGTGGTCTTGGCTACTGCTAACGTGATGAAATTGAGAAAAGGAAATTTAGGAAGTTTTCCGTAACGGTGGGGTATGCCATGCTACTGAACTTTCAAAATAAGACATAAAAAACCCTCGCTGCTTGATTAATTCAGAATCAGAATGAAACAATATTCAAAATAAAGAGCCTCAATCAGTGTCCACTGCAGTGTAACTAAAACGAGGGCGTCCTGCAGGACTGAGGAGGAAGAGCAGAGCAGAACCCTGGCAGGTGCTGCACCAACCTACGGATGCACAGCTGGGTTTGCATTTGTGTTCAAACACTGCTGCTGCACCTAAAACCCGGGGAACTCCGTGCACCTTCAATATCTGCTCCTGTTCAACACTTTCTTGCACATATAGATGCTTGTGCAAACAAATCACTTCTCTAGCTGAGTATCCCTAAATGCTTTTTTTGGGGGCTTACTGTACTTCCAGTTTCTATGAGCCTTGTTCTAGTTCCCTGCTAAAAAGAAACTGAGGATTCCCACTCATCTGTGCATTACAAAATGAAGGAAATCTGTACATTTGTGTTCCCATTTACGCTCTGCCTGAGAAAAGCTATTAAAATACATAAATAATCTTACTTCAAGCTCATGAATACCTCCTATAGGCTATAAAGGGGCTTAGGCACATGCATTAGCACTTTGCTGAAAAGAGGTCATTTCCTGAATGGAATATATATACACTTGGGATTTACTTATGTAAATACAATTGCACACACATCCTCTCCACCCAAGGAACAGCCATCCAGTAATTGGTATGTAAAACATGTGCTTGCACCTAAATGCAAGAGCACTTTTGCACACTGACTTTTATACATCCTGGTCCGACTAGAGGCATGGCTTAAATTAAATGCCAAGCTTCTTTCTTGAGACTGAATGAATTAACATTATTGGCCAGATAATAACCCCGGCATAATGGCACACTGAGGCCTAAGGCAACATTTCGGGAGAATTTTCTTAGAAATTCAAGCCTGATAGGAGATGCTAATGAGTTTAGAGAAGTAAATATAGCTCTTTAAATAGCAAACGACAACTTGTCTATAACAGTAAGTTTCTCAGCACATTTACAAACGTTTTTGCTTGCGAGCTATAAAGTGACTTTCATTTAGTTGGACTTCAGCTCTCAAGAACAATCACTATCCTCACACGCCAACAAAGAGAGTGCAAATACACGAGGGGAGCGCAAATGAAATGCTCATTAAGGCTCCACTAGGAAACTATACAAACACCTTATTAAATAAGTTTAATTAAGTGGCTCTTTTCTAAATCATACAGTGCCCAACAATGCTGAGAGGCCAATTCCCCGCTCAGAGCCTCTGCTTTTCTCCCCTTAAGGAAAGTAATATTTTGTCTCCTATTCTGGCAGAGCACAGCCCCGGAGCCCCCGGCAGCAGCTGCTGGCAGTGCCTGGCTGGGGCTCGGCTCCTGAATTCTCTCCTGCATGGCCAAGGGAGGCTGACCCCGGTTCCAGCAGGGAAAAACGGCTTCAGGAGCTGGGTTGTTTATGAACTCTCACTGGAGCACCTTCTCCTACCTTTAAGAAGAATCACATCCTCCTGTTTCTGTTTTATAAATACTTTCCGAGAGGAAATGCCCATGTATTGGTGCCTAACTCAGTATTATTAAGCCTAAGGCAAACGCTCATTGGAGAGGATGCATCTGTGACTGTCAAAGCAGCCTCAGAAAGCGCCAGACACTCTCTACAAACCTTAATCCCGTGCAGTCTCTGCAGGTGAGCACGAGGCTGATATAATTCTCAGCTCCAGGCTACAGCAATCGGAACAGAAACCTGTGTTTTAGACTCTTCACATCAGCACCTTCCGAGCGTGTCAAGTCACTGGGATGTCCATTAACTCTAATGCGCATTAAAATAACCGGCATTAAGAGGCCATGCATTTTTCTGCCAAGTACTTTGTTTTCCCTGCCGACTGGAGTGGGAAAAGTCCCTTTATGAATCGCTACTGATTCCGCTCTTGCTTCACCCTTGAGATACTTCCGTATCTCTCACGGCTGCCTCCACAACCAACTGCCCTGGGAGAGAGGTTGGCAGGACTGGACCACACTAAACAATGAAGAGTCTTTCAGGAGTAATCTTCTTACGACAGTCAAAGAGCACCACTAATACCAGCAGGATAAAAGGCAAAATTATTTTTTTATTCCTAGGAACGGCAACAACAGTAGGCATTGCAGACAGCGTAGTGAGTTTCCACACCCTCCCACCCCCCACCCAGAGGGGAGGAGGTCATCTTTTAATAAAGCATCCACAACCATCGTGTTTCGTCTGAGCAAGAAAACAAGAAGTGTTGAGACATGGCAGTCACCTACCATTCTGCACAGAAATCCCCCTTGGGAGCACGCACTATCTGCATCCCTGCATCACTTCAGAGAAGATGTGCCTTTGTCAAAGGAACTCTCTCATCACAGAAGTTCAGCGATGAGAAAAACCAGCAGATCATTCAAACGACCTCTCTGCTAAGCCAAACCTGTTCCTCAGCTGTCCCTTTAATCAAGATAACAAGCATCTTGTCCAACCCAGGTGACAGCGCTTCCATCCAGGCTCCGGAGCGAACACCGTACAATTCCAGTCCAATTTAAAACACGCTGTTCCCCAACACTGTCACCGTGCTGCTCCTGCAGCTCTCACCGCTCCCCAGATTCCGCTCCAAGCTGGACTGGGACACCCCCTCCCACAGAGAGCCTCCTTTAACACAGCGCAGTAATTAAGATGCGTTTGTAAAATCATCCTCTCGTTGAGGACGAGGGAAAGTAAACTTTGTCTGTTTCTCATCTTAGACAAACGCAAGCTCGCAAGGTTTCCCACCACTGAAATAAACAAGCGAGAGAGAAACCAGCAGAGAGAGACAGAGGCAGGATTTAAAGGGAAAGGCAGGGGGAAAGAGGAGAAAGGGGCAGTTTAGTTACACGGCGGACAAGAGGAATCTCGGCTCGGGAAGGAGCTGGAGCCGCCCGGGCGCGATCAACTGGTGCCGGCTGTGTTACCTGCGCACGGCAGCGCTCCGAGCACCGACCCGCTCCCCTCACAGCTCCGAGCAGCGGCCCGCTCCCCTCAGCCCGCACGGCTCCGAGCACCGACCCGCTCCCCTCAGCCCGCACGGCTCCGAGCACCGACCCGCTCCCCTCAGCCCGCACGGCTCCGAGCACCGACCCGCTCCCCTCAGCCCGCACGGCTCCGAGCACCGACCCGCTCCCCTCAGCCCGCACGGCTCCGAGCACCGACCCGCTCCCCTCAGCCCGCACGGCTCCGAGCACCGACCCGCTCCCCTCAGCCCGCANGACCCGCTCCTCTCACCCCGCACCCCTCAGCCCGCACGGCAGCGCTCCGAGCACCGACCCGCTCCCCGCAGCTCCGAGCACCATCCCGGTCGCCCGCACCCCTTACCTCCGCAGAGCAGCGCTCCGAGCAGCAGCCGGGCCGCCCGCGCCATGCCGAGGGGCTGCCGGGGGGCTCGGGGCTCGTCCCGCCCGGGCCCGGCGCTCCGGGGGCTCCTCCGCCGTTAGCTGTCCGCGCCCGCCGCCCGCGCCATCGCTCCTTGCGCAGCCCCGCTCCGTCCGCGCCCTCCGCTCCGCGCTAAGCCCGGCGGGCACGGGCAGCGCCCATGGCGGGTGCCCCGGCCGGTACCGCTGACGCTCCCTGGGCAAAACTTTTGAAGCGGGCGAGCAGCGGGAGGGGAAGGTGCGTGAAGCGGCGGGGCTGGCGCTTCCCACGGCCGCTGTCCGCCCGTCCGTCCCCGCGGCCGCTGTCCGGCTGCGCTGGCCCCGAGCGCCCTCCGCCGCTTTCTCCGCCTTTCTGAGGGGCCGCGGCCGCCGCGCGCTCAGACACTTTTCCCTGCGAGGAGGGAGAGAGGGAGGGATGGAGGGAGGGGGCACCGGCGAGCCCCACCCTCAGGGGCGTGAGGGGCCGGGGACTCCCGGCTGAGGGAGCGATGGAGCGGGACCCGCGCCGAGCCCCCGCCGCGGGTGGATGGGGCCGTGAGACAGCGGTGAGGGGCTGCGAGGGGCTCCGGGCACGGCAGCGAGGGCAGCCCTGGGGCGGGAGAGGGCCGCGGGAGCCGAGGGATGAGNAGCCGAGGGATGAGCGGAGGGACGAGCGGACGGACGGACGGACGGACGGACGGCTCGCCCTGGAGAGCAGCGGCTCCTCCCCGGCCTCGCCGCGCCGCTCCCGCTGCCTGCGGCCCCGCGGGGAAGCAGCGCACGGTGAAAGCAGAAAGCCGACAGAAAAGAGCCCTGTCAGAACACGAGACTGCCCCGAGCGCGTTCCCTGCAGGCAGAGGGAAACCCACCGGGAGCCACTCGGCCCACCCGTGTTTGTCCCACCGGTGTTTGTCCCACCCGTGTTTGTCCCACCCGTGTTTGCCCCACCCGTGTTCCCCCACCTCGGCCCCGCCGCCGCCTCCTCACCCTCTCCTTTTGCCTTTCGTACACGTTTCCAGTTCCATCCTCTAAACATAATTCACAGGCAGCCGTTTCATCCCTGTTCCTTTAGTTGTGATGCTTTCCCCTGGGTACCCTGGATAGTTGGCGTCTTTTCCTCCTTCTTGTTGCAAAAAAAAGGTAAATATTTGTGGCCCAACAGCAAACACACTTCATGATATTTACTACTGCTGTGGCACACAGCAAGCAAGGGCCAGGTTGGTAAGAAGTAGTGAGTATTTGAAATATTTTAGTCTGAGAGATACTGAGGGCAGAAATCAACTAAGCAGGAAAACAACCCCTCCATGCACACTCTGTGACAAAGCAACACCTTAAAATGGTGGCTTATTCCACAATCTGCTGGTTTTATCCTGAGAAATCAGGCTCTGATCCTTCTGGGAAATACAGGTAATCCTGTGTAGCTGGCTAATCTACCAAAATCAGGGAGGTTCTATCTGCAGTCAGTTCCTGAAAAAGGTGTCAAAGTTTATTATTAGGTATTACTCTAAACAAAATGAGTAAAGCATATTTTGGCAGATTCTAAGAAGTCTATTGTTTGTGCAAGACGTTATCCCTGGTTTGATAAGCCAAGTCAGGGAAGAGTACCTTAGCACAGGGATTTCCAGGGAGGAACTTTGTCGAGAGTATGCTCTGTACTGTCATGGTTTACATGATTTTATTGTCAGTAGCAGCTAATTCAAACATGGAAAAAGCAGAAAGAGGATATCATATGGATGCAATTTCAACGTAATTTTTCCCACAAGAATGTAAAGAAGCATTTCTCGCTGAAAAACTCATTCAAAAATGTGTAACAGCTTTATTCTCTTCTGCTTGATTGTAGATTTTGCTAGACACTACAAATACTTGTTGGATGAGTTTAAATATAAGAATCCAGCAGTTGACAGTAAAACACAGCAGCTATCAAACATTTATGTCCTGCACTGGAATTTGTAGGTAATGTAGACAATTCATCTCATTTATAAGAAAAAGCAGACACGATGACAAGAAATGCTATTTCTTTCCAAGGCAACTTTCACTAAGGGACCAAAACCCAATTCTATCATAATTCATAAACTACCAATATCTGTCTTCTTTGAATTGTGAAAAAAAAAGTCAGTCTGATGTAAATTAGATGGAAGATGAGATTATTCAGAAGTACTGACAGGTAGTAGAGGTCCTGTTTATCAAGTCTGACCTGGAGTCAGGGTGTTACTTATACAAGAGAACAAAGTTTTGGAAGTTGCACGTTGAGTCCATTGGCAGAGACTGTCATGGGTAAGAGGCAGAAGTCAAATACCAAGGTGATAAAAATGGTAAAGAAGTGTGGACAGAATAGGTTTTGCTACAACCGTTCTTACTCCTGTGAAATTTGATTTCTTGTCCTTCTAGGTCCAGGAATTCATTACCAGAATTTTCAGTACAAGCTCTGCCTAAGATGATTTGCTTAGTCTTGCATTTCAAAGGGAACCGAAGGGGTTAAGTACACAAATCACACTCAAAGAACCCAGATTAATTTCTTTCTTAATGCGTTTATAATTAAAAATATGGGTTGCTGTGAACAATTTATGACAACAGCACAATTAGCAGCAAGCACAAAAACAGAGCAGTGTGTCTGAAGGCAGAGAGAAATATATAAGGAGTCCTGAAAATGGAAACTGTAACACTAAATAATACAGAATATGTCATTACCTACCTTTGATACAGTTCAAATTATGTCTCTAAACATTAATCAAAGCCATTTAAATTATTTATAATCCTGAGTATGTTTGGATTTTTGTGATGTTTGATTGCCCCAGAGTAGGTTCGTACATTCAAAGTTAGATTCTGACATTTTGTTCGTGGTGATTATTGGGCTACTCCTCAGATTATCCAGTTGAAGGTTAGTTTGCAGAAACTATAGAACTTCAGGATCTCAGGAGTTTCAGTTTTGGAGTCTTTATGGGCTCTCATGACTTTTAATAGGCAAACCCAAGATTTCAGTCTCACAAGTAACATATTCCCTGCAAAAACTGTAAGGAAATAAGGAACGTGCTCAGCAGCAAGGAGAGTGACAGTGCACCAGAGTTGTCTTCTCAAGGTCAGTCAGCCTCTAAAAACATTCAAATGTACCATGTAATGTCCCTTAGGCTGAAAATGCAGCCTTTGAGGTCTCTCAGCTCCCTCTCTATATTTTGCCAGCCACAGTGCTGAAATCACGTGTCAATTCACTGACCCAGTGCTAAAAAATGAAAGCAGAAAGAAAAACCCATCAAATCACAGCTCCTATTTCCATGTGCGGGTAGCAATTGCCAGAGGAGCTCTCCAGCCCCTGTGCAGGCGTTGGGGTGTTTTGTACAATTTGTGTTTTGTCACTGCACCTATTGCATCTGTGCAGAAGTTCTGTACATCAAATGGGTCCCACCAACATTTCTCAGGGGAAAACATGATCACAGACCTGGAGAAGCAGCATTTTGTGTAGGTGAGTGAGCATTACAACAAGTACTACAGCTATCCAAATTGCTATTTTTTTGTTAGGGAATGCAAAAACTATAAAGTTGTCTTGTTCTGTGCATGGGATGGATAATGTTCATCATAAAATGGAAACTAGTTGAAGTATAAGATTGCAAAAATTTTTCTTGATATGAAAACTTGGGGGGTTTAAGGCAAAAAATTACTAAAATTTGTGCTATGTAGACTTTCAATATTAAAAGAGAATTAGAAACCTGTCAGCCCTAAGACTGGACTGGCAGCAGCATCGGAAGGAATAACCTGACAGGACTTCAGAAAGGTGTTGGATTGTGATGTTCCCAGCAGTTCAGCACCCCTGACACAGCTGAGTGTAGCAGACACTGCAGTCTGTAATCCTGAGTTCACTCACTCTGCAAGGTACAGTAATCCTTGTCCGCTGCTCCGGCGTTCAGGCTGAGCTGTGGATGGCCCTGGCTCCTGTGAGAGGGTCTGGCTGTTATCACTTAGCCCTGTCTGCCCCTCCAGGGCCCATTGAACTGCTCCTTTGAGCCTGCCATGGGCTGTTCTGCTGGCACTGCACCATCCCAGTGGCTCTGGCTGTTGGTGTGACCTCAGACAAGGTCCCTCAGTGTCCCTCTGTGTCAGATGTGCTAAGGACACCAGGGGGGTGTGCTTGGATGCATAGAGGAAAAAGCTGCACACACCTTCTGCTGTTCTTTAAATCGGTGGGACTAGGGGAGTGTATCTCTGTCTCGTTCCATGTGTGTCTCTCTCCTCACTCGTGTACTTACTCATAATTACAATTTTCATAACTCGTTCTCCTTAAATATAGAATTTTAAGTCCTTGGAATGTGTTTGTGGCCAGTTCGCTGCAAGTGTCCCTACAGAAATCACACATCCTGTGTTGTCCCATCTATACGGGATTCCAGAAGAAAGAGCAGGAGAGGGATGCACCCAAATTCTGCTAGAGATCTGAAGTCACATAAAGGAATAGAGTGAAAAATACTCAACATTCAGTTTTACGCCCTCCCTGTACCTGGGTGCATTATCATCTCTCTTCTGCCTTCTGTGCTTTGTTTGCAGTTAGGAGTATTGCCATTTAAAGTGATTTTATTATCCTCCAGTGTCAGCATCTATCCTTGTAACAGAGATATAACTTGTGTCTCTCCCAGTCCCTCACCCGTGCTGCATGCAGAGAGCGTGGCCTGGCTTTGTACTCACTACATCTGAAATGGGATTTTCTGCCACAGGGCCTGGCATTGTCATCCCTTTGGCTGACAGATGTTTTTAGTGAGGACTGGGGATCACAAGGTACCGATATTTGCACAGGAATCAGCTCACCCAGTCACTGTGCTCGTTCCTGGTGCACAACAGGTATCTACTGCATGGACCAAAAATTTGGGGTGCCACAGGTGGTGGATACCCTTCAGCTGTAGATCTAAAGAGGTGGCTCTTTGGACCAGACCACCATTCTTTAAAATGCAAATGAGCATACAAAACCCCAGTAGATGGTGAAATCACTGATATCAAAGGGATTAAATATGTGGCCTTCCATCCTAATGTTCAACACTGCTGCCAAAATGAGGTCATTTTGGTAAAAATGGACAAAATGCCATGTGGTTAACGTGGGTTTAGGTATTGATTGTCTAATTCTATTGACAGTTAGTTGAGTAAAATAAGGGAAGTATCTTCCCTCTAACTCCACCCTTTGGGAAATTTATCCATCAGGAGTATTTTGTAGTATTTATATATATGCATAACTTTTGGAATGATTCACCCACAAGTGTTTCTGATCCCTTTTATTCCTTCTCTTCTTGTTTACAGAAAGTAAAACAAATTAAGATCTCTTGATAAGCTTTAAGTCTGAGTACCATGAAGCACTCTGGAATATTTTCTGCAGTGTGAATGAGTGTCCCAGTTTTGGCCTTAAGACAATGAGTTGTCTTCATATGTGCTTAATAACTTAAGAAACAAAAAAACCTGTCAGATACAACATTTGCAAAGGTATTTGTCACTTCCCTGCTGCATATTTGGATTTGCTTGCAAAGCTTTGGAACACTCCAGTCGCACGTGTTGCACTCTGCAAAGGGAGAGCCGCTTCAGAGTGCTGTGCCCAGGGGAAATTGCGGGTCCGGGAGAGCCCCGACACCGAGCTGGGGCTCAACCCGTGCTTCCAACACGTGCGAACAATTCCCGGTCCCAGAGCCGCATCCCGGGATGCAGGGAATGGGTCTGGGGTCTGGGAATGGTCATGTCAGTGCCGGATCCCCGGACAGGAGAACCAAGGCACGGCCGCCGGACCGGAGCGAGGAGAAACCTCCTCTAAGGCGGATTTAAGCTGCTCTGAGGCTGGGGCTGCCGGGAGATTCCCGGGTGGGATGGCGGGGATGGATTGTGGGAATGCGTTCCCGGGATGGATGCGGTTCTCGGGATGGATTGTGGGAATGCGTTCCCGGGATGGATTGTGGGGATGCGTTCCCGGGATGGATGCGGTTCCTGAGCTGGATTCTGGGGATGCGGTTCCCGGGCTGGATTCCGGGATGTGTTCACGGGATGGATGTGGTTGCGGGATGGATGCGTTCCCGGGATGGATTTTGGGGATGCGTTGCCGGGATGGATTCCAGGGATGCGGTTCCCGGGCTGGATACGGTTCCCGAGCTGGATTCCGGGATGCGTTCCCGGTCTGGATGCGATTCTGGGGAGGAATTCCGGGATGCATTCCCAGGCTGGATTCGCAGCGCTCGCAGCTCCCTCTGGCGCTGGAATCGCGCCGCGGCCGCGGGAGCGCTCCGGGAGCGCCGTGTCCCGGCCGGGGCCCCACTCCGCACCCCGCGCTGATCCGCACCCCGCGCTGATCCCGCTCCGCACCCCGCGCTGATCTCGCTCCACACACCGCGCTGATCCCGCTCCGCACCCCGCCCCGCTCCGCACCCCCCGCACCCCGCGGCGATCCCCAGCCATTATTCGGTCACAACAAGCGCATTTTCCCTGCCCGATGAACGGAACACGCCGCTTCTGCCGGGACACTGTCGGGCTTTGATGCGGTACAATTAGAAGTGGTTCTCATTTAATTACCCAGCATAACAGGACCTGAAATGCTGAAATTCAATCTTTCACGTAACTGCTGCTTTTCAGCAGCCCTCTGGGCTGATGAGGATAATGTTACAAACTAATGCATATTATTTATAAAGAAAACCTTGCAAAACAAATACAGCCTTAGAAGAGTGTAATGCCTCAAATTGCTTTAATAGCTGTTTGATTACTGTGGCCAATAAGTGTTGTAAATCGGCGAAGATGCAATTAAATAGCCCTAGTTAGAAATTAATAATAGTCTAGCGAGGGGTAGGAACTTTTAGATGTTACTTCTGCCTGTTTTTATTTTTTTTCCCAATCAAATGAAGGAAATTTGCAACAAACAGATTTTAAATGACACTTTGGATACAGCTGTCTTTTAATAACAAGAATGCTGACTCTTGCCCATCTTAGGGCAGATTTCAAAAACCCAAACCAGCAAAAAACCACACAAACAACCAGAACTAGAGAAATATTTTAAAAACCAGTTTAGGCATCTAATGGGTTAGGATAGCCATCTAAACAGGTTTTGAGAAACATGTGCATGTGCTGCAGAAACTGTTTTGTTGCAGCCTCTTGGCTCTTCTGAAGGTCTGAAAGACTTTCTGGAATATTCAGATTTACCTATCTACTTCCAAAAACTTCCTCCAAGCACTTAAGTCACATCACGAAATGAAGCTTTTGCAGAACTAAGCCATACCTTATGACTGTCTCCAGAGAATAAAAAATGTGAAAATTCAGTTCACTCTGCAGTGTTCAGTGCCCTTGCGTGTTCTTATACATTCAGTAATTAGTAGGGCTGGAACAGGCTGTGAAGTTCTTCTACCAGGGCTTTCCACTTCTCAGCAGAAATGCTGGGATCACCCCAGATACAACTCTGAGTGACTCAGGGCTTGTGTTAGAGGCCTCTTTCAATCTGAAATACTCTGCAGTTCTGTTCTTCATGTGGACCTGAAAATCACTAAATTACATTATGAGAGGAGAATAAGTGAAAAGAGTGATAACTGTCCACGCTGAGCTCTCCATAAATATGTGTCCAGACCAATTTACGTGAAATTACCAGGGCAGAAACAGAAGTAACCTGGATGCATTTTGATTTACACGTGTCACCAATCCTACAGAAATCACTGGCAGTGAGGGTGGGATGTTCTAGTGAGGGATGAAGCCAAGGCAAGAAGCTTTAGAGGAGCAGGTTGTTGGATCAATGGGTAACTGTCAGCCTGAACATTTCTTGCAGAAACCACCATCACTGTTACCATAATGAGAATTTTAATTAGGAATGAAAGGCAATATGACTCTACAGATGAGCCACAGACTATTTATTCTGTTCCCATTAAATATTTGTGGTCTGAAGGCCACAGTTTGGCATGCACAGAGCGATGGTGTAAACTTTATAACATCCCCAGGGATCGGCAGCAACTCCTGAGGGGGTGTGAGGTCTGCCTGCTCTTCCCTCCTTGGTAACATAACCAGGTTCTGTGGTTTCAAAAAGCAGCTCCATTTCCTGAAGTGGTGTGTTTTATTTAGATTGAACAGATCAAGGCAGAAAGCTCTCCACAGAACTGTTCTGTCAGTGCTCGCTGCTTTTTTGAACATCTTTGCCAGCAGAAGTTGGTAGAAGAGGAACTTCAAGATGCCCAAAAAAGAAATAGACTGAACCTGTAGCTCTGTGGATAACCTTTGATGCTCTGGGCTCCGTCATGCGCTGGCAGCCAGGGAGCCAACTCTGTCCTGGGCTGCTCCAAAAACAGTTTGGGAGAGGATCCAGGGAGGGGATCCTGCCCCTGTGCCCCTGTGCTCAGGTGAGACCCCACCTGCAGAGCTGCCCCAGCCCCGGGGCCCTGCACAGGGAGGAGCTGGAGCTGCTGCAGAGAGGTCAGGGGAGGCTCCAGGATGGTCAGAGGGATGGAGCAGCTCTGCTGGGAGGAAAGGCTGGGAGAGCTGGGACTGTGCAGCCTGGAGAGGAGCAGGACTTGGGATGGCCTAATTGCAGCCTTCCAGTGCCTGAAGGAGACATGGAGAGAGGTGGTTTCCAAGGGATGGAGTGACAGGACAAAAGGGAATAGATTAAAACTGAAAGAGGGCAGGTTTCTATTAGACATTAGGAAGGAATTGTCCCCTGTGAGGGTGGGCAGGCCCTGGCACAGGGTGCCCAGAGAAGCTGTGGCTGCCCCTGGATCCCTGGCAGTGCCCAAGGCCAGGCTGGACATTGGGGCTTGGAGCAGCCTGGGACAGTGGGAGGGTGCCCTGCCATGGCAGGGGTGGCACTGGGTGGGCTTTAGGGTCCCTTCCAACCCAAACCATTCTGTGATGCATTCCACAAACGTTAAGGCTTCTAATCAACGGTTTAATAGGGCCCATATGTGAAGCAGTCAGACTGGTTTAACTCCTGACTGCTGAAGATAAATCACACCGTCAGAACAGGAGGACTTTTGTCTGCAGTACCAAGATGGAAACTTGGCATTTTAGGCCGAGAGTTATCTTTCTATTGAATGATGGCTCACACATTTAGTGCCAGGAATAGATTGTACATGAAGTCATTTCTGTCTGCTAACACAAAAACCAGCTTTGGAAAGACTCATGGATGAGCTTTTTCGAGTTTCCTTGATTTTACTGCGCTTACAAATTTAGACTTAAGGCTGACATCATGATTTTTAGAATATCAGGAGTGCTGTTCCTCCCTTGCCTCGCCAAATTGAAAGGTAGAAAGGGAGGGATTGTCCACATTTCCATGACTGCATTCAAACATGCACTAACCTAAAGCAACCCTGCTCAGTGAGACAACCTTGCATTTTGCCTAAGAGTAGGGTAAGAACACTTAACAGTTAAATTATTGCTCTCAGTAGAGATGATGAAATGACATAAATAATGAACAACAATGGAAAGGTAAATCAAGAATTTCATTAATTTTTATATTCATGTAAGGCCGAAGAGATATTCAATGTAATTGCAATACAGCAATTTTTAAATTGCCTTTATGAACAGAGGCAACGTCTGTGGAGCTCCTTACCACAGACACCAGCAGTGGAAGTCATCAGTGGTGTTAAAAAGTATGGGAAATTTATATTGACAACGTCTGAAATTACAACAGTAGCATTTTCAGAAAATTTAAAAGCTCTCATTCATCAGAGCATTAACCACCTTTTAACCAAATAAATGAAGGAACTCGATTTCAGGGGAAATTATCTTGTAACAATACACTGCATTAATCTGAATCCCCTACTGCAACTGCTTCTAAGAGGGTTGAACATGAGAGCTTTTGCTACTCAATTCTAATTTTATTATGAGGCTTCATTTAAAGCTACATGTGGCAGCATGTGAGAATACTTTGATTTCAGTGTCAATACAATAGAGACATTTTTATTAAGAATGTATTTTGATAGCAATTTTTATTCTCTGGAGTCCTTATAACAATATTTATTATATGTTCTATTATTATACATTATTTTATCAGCCTTTTATTATTAAATCATTACATTGCCTTGGCACCTCCAGGTTGCACGTCATGTGTGTCCAAGGCAGGGCACAAACTGGCTCTGATCAGTCTGGATACAAAAGCTTGAATCAGCAGCGTAGGAATTGCACTTCTCTGTAATTTCCTGCTAAGAAGGCTTGTGCTGTTCTTTCTAAACAATCATTGTTCTGATTTCAAATATCAACTGCATTTTCTTCCCCAAAACGCAATGACTTTCATCCAGAGGAAGCAAGTAACTTCACACTCACAAGCTGTCTATAAATAACACGCCCGTGTCTGTGTGCAGGGCTTTCTCTCTCTGTTCTGTGGGATGGTTTTCCTTGCCAGAACAGTCAGTAGGTGTTTTTAATGCCCCTTTCTTTCTCCTTGGAAGGTAACAGTCTCAACCTTGTTCTCAAAAACATCTATGAAATCCACCCAAGAGCAGTCTGAAGTGTTCACCATCTTCTGGAATGTCAGCCTGCAGACATTTCTCTTTTACTTCACAAAATAAAGTTCTCTGTTCTTTCTTTCTGATGGACAATGATTTAAACATCACATTCAGCTGAATGTCCTGTGCTCACTTCTTGGATGGGCAAACTAACCCAGGTGTTGATCTTGCTGGTTTATTGCTGTGCCCACCATTCTTAGCTACCCAATTTCTGTTAATTTGGAAGGTCTGATAAAAAGAAAACCTCAAAACATATTTTAGCATCTCAGTTCCACTTGGGTACCAAATTAAAAGAACTTGTGCTGAAGTTTCTCTGTGAAACAGTTCTCTACAGCACGGGAGGCAGCTTTTCCTGGTCCTGTCAGGAAGTGCAGGAATTCTGTCCTGAAGCTTGCAGGTTCTACAGCAGTTAGGGCTTGTTCTGAATCTCAGAGCAAGGAAGAGTAGAAGAGACCGTGATTACCTTTAATCTTCGTTTCATTTCTCAGCCTTAGCAATTGTCAAGACTAGAGAGTCGTTTCGAAATTCTGCACGTGTTGTTCCAAGACCACAGCTCAGTCACGGTATGAAGTAAGGGTTTTCTTTAATGCACATTGGATGTGAAGTGCCAGGAATATCAGAACTGTATTTCTGTGAGCAAATGAATGCATTTGGTATAAACAGCTGAGAAAAAAAAAATCCTCTGCTTAAGCCATCAGTACACAGTCTAAGCATTTGATAGCTGCTTAATATAAATCACAGCAATCCCATGAAAGAGCCATATGAGGGAAAGGAGATTTTGTTTGGTTTCACTGACGGTGGTGAGAAGTGCCTGTGCCTTTTAAGACAATGCAACTGAGGTTAATATTACCTGCAGTGCCTTGCTAACAAGCTTAGTGGCAATTCCAAGTGAGAAGCTGTGCAGGCTCAATGGTAGGTAAACACTTTCTAGGTCACATTTTTAATTGGCTCTAATTGGGGAGAAATAGGGTGGAAGGAAGAGGAAGAATTTTGGTGCATTGACTGAGGGACCACACAGAGCAATGTTTTAGAGTGGGAAAGGAAAATCACAGATTTCCCCTGGACAGGGAACTGACTTTAGCAACAGATTGCTGGTTGCTGAGGGTGCAGCAAAAGGTCCCAGCCTTGGCACCAGCTTTGGTTGTGGCATCTGTGGCTGTGGCAGGAGGAAAGCTCGGGCAGAGGGGCTGACTCCTCCTGGCAGCTGCAGCAGTCGCTGTCTCCTCCTCTCCTCTCCTCTCCTCTCCTCTCCTCTCCTCTCCTCTCCTC
>VZTJ01005788.1:497647-517420 GCA_013397795.1 Orthonyx spaldingii | reverse complement strand
TCCTCTCCTCTCCTCTCCTCTCCTCTCCTCTCCCATCCCACGTCTTTGTGTCCCACCATATTTCTGGACCAGCCTCTCTGCTTTTCTTTACCTCCTCCCTGCATGTCTCTCCTGGTTCTCTTCCACTGAGGTCTCCCCACCGAAATGATTCAACTCCTATGAGCAACTGAAAAAAGAAAAAGCTGGTAAAGAAAACGCAAATAATTTTCTGCTTGTCTGAGAAATTACATCAGTTCAGGGAAGATTCCAAAAAAGCACCACAGCCAGTGCAGGGGAGACAGCTGTGAGCAGAGGAGAGGCAGAGGCAGAGGCAGAGGGGAGGAGAAGCAGATCTGTCCCCTTCAGGGCCAGCAGGTTGTTGGGTGCCTCGGCAGCGCTGTGGGACTGTAGCCGAGGAACAGGGAAAGGTCACCGAGTGCTGTCTCCAGCTGTTTGAAGGGACTGATACCACTGTTGGCAGCAGCGGGTCAGCAGTCCACAAATGCAGGAGACCAAAGCAGTTAGGATATTCATTACCTTTATTTTTTTTCCCCATGGTTCCCATTCTTTTTCGAATTTTGGAGTTAAGTGAGAGAAATGTTTTCATCTGTCCTAACTGGGCTCAGAACAGTAGCTGAAACCAGAGAGGTTTCCCCTTCGGAGAGATCTCTTTACTCTGCATACCAGGTGCCTGTTCATTTCTCTTTTGATCATGTGAATGTTTTACTTCAACTTTCATAAACAAACATTTGCCTTAGATAACGTCAAGGAGCCTCGGAGTATCATGAGAGCACATTCCAGCCCTAGGGACCCTGAATGGCCACATTTACAAGGTCAAGAGACATTGACTCTTCAAGCAGAGCGACAGAGGCTGAGAGCGCTCAGGCCGCTGGAAAGGCCATTGTGTCTCTTTCGGGGGGCTGGGGAGCAGAGCTGATGGAACAGAAATCGGCTCAGCCCGAGCTCAGCCAGATGGCTTCGCCACCCGGCAGGGGTGGGAGACGTGTGTGACCTCGTCAGGAGCCCGGGCTGAGCGCAATAACGCCCTGAGGAGGTTTCTAAACCGCAGCAAACCCGAACCAGCAGTGATGCCGCTCCCCCGGCAGCCCCGGTGCAGGGGGTGCCGGTGCCCAGCCGCGTCTGTGCCGTCCCGGCCGGGGCTCGCACGGCAGAGAGCCCCGTGGCACAGCTCCGGAGCAAGAACGGCTGCTGGAACACACCCTGCGTTTCCTGGCGCTCACAGGGCTGTTTTAAGCAGCTCGAGGCTTGCTTGTATTTGTCAATATGCGGTTGTTTTCTGTCATGTTGGAGACACCAGCCATTAGCAAAATGATGAGCAAATGCAGGTTTATTGTACTAAAATTCATTACTTTGTTGAACAAATAATGTTTTCTGACTGAGGGAGTCAAACAAGCTTCTGTAATAGTTCCTGTCACCTTTTACACCCGTGCAGAATACACAGTGCGTTACAAAATCAGAATGTGGTGATGTGCCGTCTCACCCCACCAAAAAAAAAAAAAAAAAAAAAAAAAAAATCAGGGTTTTGGAAGTAACAGAGAGACAAAAAAAATTGGTNTGTGCCGTCTCACCCCACCAAAAAAAAAAAAAAAGATACAAAAAGATCAGGGTTTTGGAAGTAACAGAGTGACAAATAAAATTGGTCTGGAACAGCTACGAAAATGCTTTTACAAAAAGCTGTGCAAACATATGCAGAAATCACATGGTACCCACAGAGTTCTTGCCCCCAGAGCAAGTCAAACAATCTGAAAATACTGGTGCTGGTGTTCTGCTGCTATGGGACAAATGAAAAATGAAGCTTCCCTTGCAATTTAAAAATATCTTTTTGACATGGTGAGTGTTAGACTTCCTTGGCTACTGAGGAAAAGGACAAAAACCATTTCATCGTTGCACTGAGAAATTATTTAAAATCTTTATACTGATACTTTTCCACTCCTAAAGATGCTGGTTTGGGATCTAAGAAAATGAGGTTACTACTGGGTTAAGATCTGTCCTGTATGAGTGGGTATGGTGAAAATATTATTAAATTTTACTAACGTCTTTTTTTTTGTTATACTGTGATTAATGGTGCTGATCAGACTGAGGTTCCACTTCAGCTGGCAGTTTCCAACTTAAGAATACAGCCTAGTGCAAAATGTAAAAAGTGAAGGAGAAGCAGGGCAGTAAAGCAGCTTCTACAAACCCCCAGTGTGTCAGGGAAATGCTGCTGCCTCTGAGTGCCAGCATGCAGCCAAAAGCCTGGCTTGCCCCCTTGGAGCTGAGTGGAGGTCTGAAAACACCTTGTGTTGTTCCTGGGGAGTGTGAGATTGTGATTGTTTGCTGCTCTGGGATTGGAAATGCCTTCTCATCATCCTGGAGAGCAGATTGTTTGCTCAGAGCTTTTAGAAAAGGAGTGATAGCTGGAGGAAAGTCTTCAAATAATGACACGTGGAATTTCGTTTGGTAAGGACTGGAAACCCCTGAAATGTCAGGACAGAGTTCACTTAATGGATGGAAGACTTTGCATTGACTTTCGGAGTGGATCAGGTCTGGAACGGAGGCATCAAAACTCGTCCCTCCCATAAGCTGAGTGTGTATCCAAGCTGATGAGATCTGCGTTCTAATGTACTTTTCATTATGCAAATTCGAATAGCAAGATGTAGAAATTTGCAGATGGAAATAAATAGATTCCAGGCTATTATTTGTTAAACCTTTGCCCACAACAGTGCAGCTTAGCTGCTTTTATGCAGCACTACAGCTGCAGGGAGGCCGGAAGAATTCAGCAATCAGATAACATAAGAACAGCGATTTCCAAAACATCCCTCGAGATGCCCATTTTACTCATTTTCTTCCCTTGTATCTTCCACTGACAAGAGCAGCAGTAGGCTTGGATTGGAGTCCTGCCACAGTCTCTAGAGAAACACAGACCAGTAAAACCAGTATGAGCATCCTTCTCCCACTTTTCTAAAGCTAAAGCTGTTCCTGGTTTTTTAGAACAAATATCCAGAAACAGCCTTTGCTTGCCTGGGGCCTTTGCTGTGCCCTTTCTTTCCCAGTTTCAGTCCAGGATATGGGAAGGATCCAAAGGACATCTTCCAGATGGAGCAAACAAATCCACTCTCCCTTCAGTCCTTCCTTTCTCAGCCTGGTTCCTTCCTTGCCCGTTCCTAAGTGTGGTTTTTCTGATGTGGATTCTCCTTCTAGGTCAGCAGTGCTTGCCCAAAGCTCATCACAGTCAACAAATGCTTTCTTTTATTGCACTGCCTGGATCTCGAATCAGTTTCCTGGGAAACTGATATTTCCAGATAATTCCATGTTGACAGAAAATGTTGCTGACCTCGGTATTATTTCTGGAAGTGCTTTTGCACTTAGGAATGCTTTAGAGGTTTGGTATTACAAGAAGTTTTTAGTCACTCTAGAAAAGACCTTTAATTTTCTAACACAGAAATTACCTTTTAAAGAAGTCATTAATTGCCAGAGTCATGGATAATGTCTGAGGTGTCAGACAGAGCACGGAGTTATTTCGTTCTCACACTGAGAGCCCACAAGCTCAGGCAAGCACTGACAGCCCAAGTTTAAAGACCTCCCTTGCTTTCTTCTCCACAGCTGTCCACAGATGGGAGCCCTGCTAAATCACCGTGTGCAGAGCACAGTGACATTGGTGGGATGTGAACAAGAAAAGAAACACTTAAAAATGGTGCACTGCCTTGGAAAATATATCTTAGGCATCAGCAAAGAGGCTTGTGATCCTTTGTACTTCAAAGGCACGACGATAAATCTCACTTCTTAAGGATTACACATAAGTGTCTTATGGATACCAGGGACAATAGGTCAGGGAATTGCCAAAGAGAAAAAAAAAAGGCAAAAAAACCCAGCAAAATAAGGAACTACTGTTCTGAGTCATTAAACAAAATTCTGGTTATGTTTTATGTACTGTTGAATAAAGAGCTCATTGTTATTTATTAAAGTATCATCATTACCTGATAAACCATGTTAGAAGAGGATGGATTTATTATTGTTCCCACACAACTGAAAGGTTAACATCCTCCTGACTGCAGAATAATACACTTTCAGCTGATGGAAGCGTTTAACAGAGCTGGCAAAAAATGTCCTTGGTATTTATTAATAGACCAATGCCATTTTCTAGGCCCAGCTCCCAAAATCTTCAGGAATGTGTGTGAGATTTAAGTGTTTTCTCAATCAGTTTATCTTGAAATTAGTTTAGCTACTTGCAAATATGAATAAAGATCAAACAAAAAGTATGGGCTCGTGCTGTTCAATAATTTCTTTTAATGGAATTCTACGTAAGAGGTCAAATTGCAAAATTCCCTCTGTTCCTCCATCTTCCACTCCCATTGCAGGTGTAATGGATGTCAGGGGCTCTGTGTTTTCCACAAGATGAGTTCATGTGCAGAACCCTGGACATCCAATCCTGAGTGTGAACTGCTTGGGTACCAACAGTTCCCAAATCGGTGTTTGTTTCATTCGTTAGGGGGTTTTTTTGTTGTGGAAATCAGCTGGATATTGTCTGTACCTTTTAGTTAACAGACCACATTTGGAGGGAGTACAGACATCTTCTGGTAGGTGTGAAAGAGTTTAAGAGGAAAGTGTGATGAAATATGCATTTTCTTGCTCTAGAAGAGAGAAAGAAGGGAAAGAAGCTTTGTCTGGAAGGATTCAGAAGGAGAAAGTACATTCTTGAGCCTTTTCTCCCACAGCCTTCTTTAGAGACTTAGAAGATAAAAGTAGGATCTCTTTGAACATGAAAACCTTCAAGTTAAACACGATTATTTGGTATTTAGTAAAATGAACTCTGGCTAGTACATTCCTCTATATCTTCATTCGAAGCACTTGCAATATACCCCAGTATATCCCGGGAAAGTACGACAGGTGTTCAAAGGAAACTGCTTTCCACTTTGTCCTGTATGTAAATTAAATTGCCTGAGCCGTTAACACATTGGAGAGAACATTGGAGATGGTCTTTGGAAGTTGCAAATATTATTTTGTTCTCATTGGCGTTTCACTGAAGCCTTTCAGACGTTTAAAACTGGGGGTTTGGATACTGGGTTTAAAATTCTATCCTGAATTATGAAAATCTGTGTTTGCCAGGGACTCTACATTCGTCTATGACCGCAGCAGTGCTGTCTGTAATTAAAGCAAGCAGATATTTGCTGGAGGCAGAGCTAGAGGTAGAACATCTGATAGAGACCCTGCATTAGGCATGACGTGATCTGGTACCCATTTGGAGGGAGCTAATTAAGTGTGGGAGAACTGTAACTGAAGTGGGGAGGTGAGAAAACCCTACAAACTAACCAGAAGCTGCTATTTAAATGCTTGCACTTCAGAAATGCTTGGATGTCTTGTGTTCTATTTTCTTTCCTGCAGGGCCTTATATAACAACCACCATGACAACAGTTAAGTGAATTCCCAAGTGTCTCAAGCAGAATAACTGAATGTCACATTTCAGCTCTTCCAGCCCTCTTCCTTTCCAGTCACGGACCACAGAAATGTGTGAAAAAATGTTGGTTTCTATCAGCTGCTGGACCCGGGGATGTATTTACATACATTTAATGTAAAGTTGTCTGTGGATAGCCCTGTAAACAAAGCTGACACTTGTCCCAACATGGGGAGGACACTGCAGGAGTCCTCTGGGTGCCTGGTGGAATGAGACATTTTGGCTGTGTGCTCCCTGTTTGCCCTGTGCTTTGCCAATCCCTCGTGGATTTCTGGTACGACCTCAGAACAAAGATATTGCATTAGATGGAAGCCCAGCTGAGGAGAGCTATCAGTAGGTTATAGGGAGAACATCAACAAGCCTAAAAAAGCTGTTTTGGAGAAGATAGGACTTGCTGAGTAGTTTTGGAGGGGCATGAGGCCCAGGGCAGGCTGTGTGTTTCATACAATTGAGGTAATTCTGTTGTTAAAACCCCAGTGATGTCCTTCTCCTTAGCCAGTAAAACACATTCCTTTCTTTTCCTGAAGCCATCTCTGTAAGAGACGTTCTGCTGGAGTCACTCCCTGTGACGAGTCCATGTTCTGTCATCTTTACCCAGCCCAGAGGGTCCTGGATGCTGAACTGTGGGAGTTTCAGACAGTTGTGCATAACTGATGTGTTCAATCCATAGAGGGCAGAGAACATGTCAGACTGAGAGGTTTGATAAACCCAAACTGGAGTGAAAAGTCAATTAGTGAGATCAGAAAGGCATTTTCTTGCTGGCCAACCTCCACGGGGATGACAGCAATTTGTCATTCACTCAGCCTCCTGTCCCAGCCTGATGGACAGGGAAGGACACATCTATCAAGGAAGGAACATGTTTAATCAGTTCATGCCATGTTCCACACTTGATGGAGTGCTTTAACATCATGCTGCAACACGGTCACACCCACTTGTATAATAATTAGTGAATAATTAATTTTCCACTGTGGTAGCCACAAAAAAGTCAATGAGCCTTGATGTGCAATAAAATAGAGGCATAAAAGGATATAGAAAAATTCCAGAAAGGGGACTGATCCTGGATTTGTTGAAGGCACTGGCAAAAAAAATTGCAAATACTTAATGAAATCCCGAGTCCCATACCCAAAAACCCCCCAGTAACTTGTGAAAGGCAAACCCAACCAGAACAGCAGAAATACTTAAATCTCTTTAACTGAAATATACTGAGTAGATCTCATAAGAAAACCTGAAAATTGGCAATTGGTGAAGATGACTGGATACCTTTTTTCATTTCTATTTTATTGTTTGAGTAATAACTTCAGTCTCGAGGCAGGAGAGATTTAGCTCTTTTGTACTTTTCCCCAAATCACACGTGGATTTTGCCTGTGGGAAAATGAATGATTGACTCTGTGAAATTATCCTTCATGAGCACCTCATTACAAAACCTCCACAGCCTCCTGTCTCAAACTTCATTAGTCAGGAGCACTGGATAGTGGCTGGATAGCACATTACACAGTGACTTCTGCACTTTTTTACACCAATAACCTACACTTTCAAAATATTTACCAACCATCTGGCTTGTTTTCAATTTAATCAGGCCAAATCTGTGGAAGTAACTCACGTTTCTTGTAATGAAATGATCTAGCAAAACAACAGTGACAAAGGAGCTCATTTTGTTAGAGACACACCAACAAATGCCTTCTTCACACCCAAAGGTAACTGCAAACTGCTCAAGTGGCTTAGAGACTGTGGTTGGCGTTTTCAGAATGCCCGAACTTTTTTTTTTTTCAACTTTCTTCCATGGAGTTGTTGAGTGAATATAGTTGATTTTAAGGAGGGAAAGAAGGCAGGTGATGCTCAGATGGTTTAAAACTCGGGCATTGTCTTTGTTCTTTCTGAGCGGGAGTTCTCTGGGGCTGTTTGGCTGACCCGCCTGAGCTTCCAGTGTGAGAAGGGAAGGACAGCACACAATCTTCACAACTGAATCCAGGGAGAGGATTCAGTAAATCCCTGATCCTGATTTAACAGAGCTATTGGGATACTTGGAGGAAATTTACTAATTGATGATTTGTATCTGATTATGGCTTTATAAGAATCTTTCAACGGCTCAGGTGAAAGAATCTTTCAAGATCCTTGTAAGAATATTTGAGGAGGTACTCAGAGTTTGACCATACGTGTTAGCAGGCAGAGAAAAGAAAACAGAAGGTCTTATTCTGGTCTTTCAGCTCCTCTGCACACATCTGTGTTAGATCAGACCTAATGGAAATCACTGGGCATTCCCTCTTACCTCTCTGATTTCATAATGCTCTGGGATAACAGAGGGATGACGAAACTGGCGCTGGAAAAAAAGAAAACACATTTTTCTCATCAGAAATACATTTCTCGTGCCTGCTATAAGTGTTTCCATATCCAATTCACTGTGGCTTCCTGCCGGCACGGAGGGAGTTAAAGCAAAGCAGCCTCTCAAGCGTTAAAGGAGCGAAGAGGAAATGTAAGACAATGACACAGATAAGAATAACTTCACATAGGTGGCTTCAAAGCAGCTGGGGTGACGCTGGCTGGGTCATCCCTCGGAGGAAGCTAACGAGCTGGCTCCGGCCCGGCTGCAGCGGGGGCTCTGCCCAGGGCTGAGCGCGGCATCAAAGCAGCCCAAAACCTCAAAGAACTGGGAACGGGAGGGAGCCCGGGGTGAGCCAGAGAGGCTTCCCAGAATGTGTCAGTCACGGAGCTGACAGGCTGGGAAGACTCACAGACAGAAAGAATGTGCTGCGAGCGATGGAGCCGCTCCTCCTGGGAGAGCCCGAGCCGGATTTATGTAAATTACAGCCTGCGGACACTCAGGCGGTGACCACGCACGTGAACGAAAACCGTAATTTTTGTATTAACACCTGGGCCTGCAATGTTTGTTTCTTTGAGCTACTGAGCAAACAATATTTTGCTGTTAAGCAAGTGCGGTCTGAAACTTTTTAACGAGCACTTTAGCAGGAGTCCCCCAGCAAGCGAAGCCCGTGTGAGCATCCCGCAGGGTTCCCGTGGTTTCCCGGGCGCTGTCACCCGGCGGCAGAGGGAGCGCTGCCAAACCTGCGCTCGGGAAACCCAACAGCCCGGGCCTGACACCGCTGCGAGGACACAGCCTCGGCAAGGGACAGCATCCAGCGACTCCGGGAGCCTTTCTGCTACTGGTGGAGCGAGATGGGCCGCGCACTTTAAAGCAGATCTTCCCTGAGTGAGGAGCAGCTCCACAGCAAGGGCTGGTGGTAGCCCAGCGCTGAGGGAGGGGCAGGGACTGCTGGGCACACGAATTTATTCTGTTATTTGTTCTGCTTCACGTTTGTCATGGGGATTTTTCTCTCACGTTCACCACGTGTTTAAAAGTAATTGAGACATGGATGAAAAGAAAAGATTATTGGAGCACCTCCCCAAAAGCTGGATGGCGGCCATGGAAGGATCGGTGAATGTAGCAAGGGTGTGGATGTTCAGTGGAACATTTCGCAAAGCATTGGTATTTTAATTTTATATTTATTTTATTATTATATCTTCACTAATACCTTCAACTAGAAAGAGGCAAATAGCGTTATTTGAAGAGAAAGAAACCTGTCTGGAGAACTGGTTCTTTTCTCAGACTGCAGAGATGAACTGTGGCACTTTGCAGCCATCTGTGAGGTGAACGCCCTCCCTTGGTGCTGCCATCCACTGCCCGGGGACCCACAGAGCCCTGCCCGGTGCAGCCCCGCCAGCAGCACCCCCAGCACTGCAGCTCCTGTGCTGCTGCCCTGCAGCGCCAGGTGGGAAATGCGGCTGCTCCCCCACGTTCTCCTGCCGAGAGCCCAGCACAGTGCGCTGGCACCAGGGAGCTCTTGGAGGGAGATTTGCCAACACAGCACATGGCACAAGAGAAAGAAAAGAGCTTCGAAGGACATCAAAGTGCAGGAAATTACTTTTTCAACTTTTTGTGTTATTACTTGCATACTTTTAGGCTTTGCTCATGTGTATGCTCGTATTTAGAGAATCCCAAGTCTGACTATTATAATTACACAGCCAATCTGAGACCAGATAAAACAATCACCAGTGATTTGGTCATTATTGCATGATTTTTTTTTAAAAAAAAGCTGTTGTCTAATATACTGAATTATGCCATTATAGAGGCAGCTGTTTTCCTTGATACCAGACCTTCCTTCTATAGATCTCTTTCTCCCACTGGAAGCTTTTTGTGAGTGGCAGTGACTCTGAATTAAGGCATCGTTTTTCCAAGAGGGTTCTTCCCTATCATGGAATTGTTTTAGTATTGTTATTATAAGCTTCCACAGAGGTAACATTTTTAATAGCCTGTTCTATTTTAGCTCCATAGCCTCAATTCTATTAGAAAATGGTCTGCAGAGTCACCAGGGTATAAGAATCTGATTAGAAATCTTGGTGCACTGTCTTTTTAGAAAGGATCTTTGTGTTATCCATATCAGAGGAATATGAGCTGTGCAGTGAAGTCATACTGCACAAAACTAATTCAAAATCTCAATGACTGCTCACTTATTCAAACAGCCATCCCCAGGGAGAATAATTGAGCAAAGTGGTTACAGGTAGTCTTGTGATAATATCTTTGCATTCCTGCAATGTCTTTCTTGCCAACGTATTTTTACAAGCAAATACAACCCAGGAGTTGTAGAAATAAAAATTACTTTAGCCCAAACAACACTGCTGTCAGTGGTACAAGCCAGGATTTAATTTTTCCTTCTGATTTTTTTTCAGACTTTATCATAGATTTGACATTGTTTGTCCTGAAGTCCCATTTCTGATTGCCTGAAGGCTATGGCTACAAGGAGACACAAACTGGATTAAATCAATTCTTCACTCTGGGAAATAATGCCCATTGTCTTAGATTCTGACCTTCTACGCTAATTTCTGAGAGAAGGGAAATAAAAGCCTTAAAATTCTGTATGCTAATCACACCTTATACATTCTTCTGAAGATCTAATTAGAGTGGAATTACCATCGATTTACTAAAAAAAGCCCCAATCTATTGCAATATCATCCTGTCCAAAAAGTATTAAAAATTTGGGTACTGTATTCCAACACTTTTAAGTGCTGGCATGGTGGCCTCCATCATTGCATGCACAGGCTATTGCCTCAGTGAGTCAGTGACTGAATAATAACTTGTTCAATAATCTTTTGTCAACTGTAGTATCTCATCTGGAAGGTTATCATAATAAAGACAGTAATTGTTTCCTCAAAGTAGCCATTAGAGAATTCTGTAACCACCACCATTCTAATTAGAGCATTCCAGATTAATTTCAAGAAGAGCATTCCCTGAGAGTTCAGTCACAGGAGACACTCATTTAGAAAGAGATAAATTTATTGTCCATATATATACATATATACACATATCTGCAGAGGCTGGTCCTCATTAGATGGGACACTACACACACTTAATAAAGAAGGTACTGTAGCAGGTAGAGAGGAATAAAGGACTGAACTCACTTGGCCAAGATCATTGGCCTGCCTGGGAACTGAAGAATGATTCCCTGAGCGTTGTCTAATGCCCAGTTCACCACGAACTGCTGCATCCTTGGAGGAAAACCCTTCTTTATATTCTGAGAGCTCCTGGGTTGCAGGGGCCCCTGTGGGAACAGCCAAGAGTGGGAGTGGAGACAGGGAGCTCCTCCAGATGTACCCAGACACACTGATCGAAAACCTCCTCAACTTACTGAGGCTGATTTGTATCGTTTTTGTCTGCAATCAAACCTGGGAGAACAACCAGGGAACTGTGAAACCACCTGTACAGGTGGTTTCACAGTTCCCTGGTTGTTCTCCCAGGTTTGATTGCAGGCAAAAACGATACAAATCAGCCTCCTTTTAGAAGCAAAGCAAACCTTAAATTCGTCAGATGTGGACAACTGTGGGATCACAGGGACAGAGACAAATGGCATCGTTTGTTCGTTGTGAGAGTTGGGCCAGGGCGGTGGAAATGCCAGGGCAGGAGTGTTTCACTCCGTGTGCGTTTCTGTGTGCGGATTTCTTTGTCTGCGACACTCACCAGAGTGATAAAACCACTGAGAGACGCCAGCAGCTGCTGCTGCTGCTGTAGATGCTCGTGCTGCTCTGCATGCCCAGCTGAGGTGGCAGTTTGCTTTTGGGGGAATGCTCGTGGTCAGCTGTGATGATTCAGTTTTGGAAGCTGAATAAATGATTGTTTGCTCTGTACTGCTCAAGGAAAGAATTCTCCCAAATGGAGTGATGGCCTGGGAGCCCAAATTAAATTCCTGATTTAATTCCTTCAGAGTCCAGTGAATTTAAGGGAAGCTGGGGTCCATGTTTGGACCTGGAGGTGAGTGAAAGAGACCTTTCTGCTCAGCCAGAATCACCTGGTGTGATCCAGGATAATGTAATGAGCCAGAAACAAAAGGGAATTCCAAAATCTCCAGAACTTGTTGCCTTTACCAGCTGGGCAAGTAGCTACAGCCACTGTATAAACCCCATCCCCTGGGACACAAGCAGTGTTATATCAGTAGGTGCACGAGCTAAATACACAGGGATCCTCTTCAGAGCGCTGGCAAATTGTGCTTTCTCATGCATGAAGGTGTTCATATAGCTGCTCACAGCCCAGCACATTTAAAACATCCTTATTCTCCTCAATAGCTCTTGATTTTCATTTGAAATGCAGAAGACATGCACACCAGAGCTACATTAAATTTTCTACATGTGCTGTGCTGATACGCTGTCAGGTCCCATTGCCTGAATAATAATCCCTTTTCTGATGTGCGAAATTTTACATTTCAATCAAGGGGTCTTATTTTTCATTGCCAAATTCCTCTATGACCAAAGCTCTCACAGTGTCCTTTTCATGTTTTATATAAACTTATACTTTACCTTGTCTCTTGCGTGCTCTCCCACCCCCCTGCAAGCAGCTACACTTCTGATTCATTCGGTGAGACAATTTATCAGCTGAAGGGGACACTGGCAAAAATATCACTGGACCTCTCTAGAGTTGTTATCTTGGGGTAGGTGAGCCACTTCAGCCAACTCACTACCAACAGGAATGGAAGGATGTTCATCACATTTTTATTTCAACTTCTTCCTAGTCTAGAAATGGAAATTTCCTCTCTCAGGGAACTCTTTTATTTTGTCATTTTTTAAAAACCATTAAATGAGCCATAGATCAGAAAAAAAAAATCTAAAATTTCAGAAGCGCTGAAAAACAATACAATCATAGTGTTATGTAACTTCTTTCCACTATCTGATCTCACAGAATAGCAGGAAATAGGAAATACAGTTGAAGATGATTCATCACATGCCTGAAACAGATGTTCCTCGATTTGAAACACATCATGTGAGCAGGGAAACAGAACTGTGCTGGGTGTCACAGGCAGTTCCATTTGCCTGACAGATACTCCACGCTTTGGAATAACATTGCTGCTAATGAGAGTCTGCTGCTGGTGTGGAGTTCTTTGTTTTGCTGTTGATGTAGAGCAGCCAGGTCTGCTTGGTGCATCCATTAGCAGGAAAGCCCTGTGTGTGTGTGGTATTTCCAAACTGAATTATAACGCAAAACACAGGCGCCATCCTCATTTCATTTTTCAAGCCTCGCCTGTGCAGTCTCAAAAACAACAGTTAATAAAGCAAGTTCCTCTCCTCCTCAGAGTGCAGCCACCTGATTTATTTCCCTCTAGGAGAACAGCTTCCTGTGGCTGACCTTTGGGCAGAGCTGAAGTTACAGCCCCTGCAGCAGCCCAGCCTCTGTGTGGCTGTGTCCCAGGCTGATCCCTGCGGATCCACGGGCTGTGCTGGGGCCAGCAGCCACTGGCACCTCCCGGAGCTCTGAAGGTTCCTTGCTGAGGGTACAAAACGATAAAATGCCGATCTTCATGTGCTCCTTTACAAAACGCTGGAGTGGCTTTCCATGATTCCTCAACAGGCTTTGACTCCTGCTCTGAAATGAGAAGCTTTGTGGTGAAGGTTTGCACAGCAAACAGAGGCTGTAAAAGCCTGGCTGCTGGACAGCTGCAGAGGTGCTGAGATTCACCGGGACAGCTGCCCAAGACCAGGGGCAGTTTAAACCCAAGACTGAAGATTTCTACTGAGAAATGCCTAATAGGGGTTTTGTGAGGATAAAAGACAGGGAACACAGAGGAGCTTCTCCTTCCTTGCTGGATGGACAAGGTGTGCTCAACACCTTTTTTTCCTGTTTGCCGTTAAATTATCTTAGAATTCACTGAGGCTGAGTATTTTGTGGAAGCACTGATAGAGTTCTCTGTTCCTTCTTGACGAGGAGTTACGGATCAGAATTGCCATTTACTGATTTGTTGTAGCTCTCCACGTTGAATTGTGTAGGAGCACACACAGCTGAAGTTAGACAAGTGGCAAACTAGGAAATTTTGACTTTATTTAGGATTATTTACCTTTCAAGGCATTATTAATAGGTCTGGGGGTTTTGGTTTGGTTTTGAGTTTGTTTGTTTTTTCTGTAGTGGCTCTCTGTGGGAATACTTGCAAATTTTCCTAGAAGATGCCTTGAAAGAATTTGTGCTGGTTTCTGTGAGAGGTAAAAGGGTGGGAAAGCAATTTAAAAGAATTATTCCATTTTTTAAAGAACACCAAATGTTGAACATTGTCAGAAGTCAGTCATTCACCATGAAAAAGCAGATTTATACTGGATAGCAAGATCGACTTCTGTTGTGTGTGGAATATAAGGGCGCTGACAGCCACAGAAAATTCACAGGACACGTGAATTGCCAGAGCAGCTCCTGGGAGGAGGGAAGGGCTCCTGTGAGCTGCACCCTCCGTGCTGGGTGCACACCCTGAGCCTTGCAGCCACGGCACTGAAGGGGTTAAAGCAGGACAGAGACTCCCAGCTTCTCCTGGACACCCACAACTTCTGAAATGGAAATCACTCGGTGCTCCCGTGGGCTTAAAAGCCTCATGGAAGACTTCAAGTAGGGTTAAAACAAATCTGAGGAGGGGGGTGAAAAAAAATAAATCCTTCTTTGTTTTTCTTACCATAAAAGGAACTTCAACACATCAAGGAGTAAAATTTGAGAACGGCTGCTTGACAGCTTAACATAAACAATTCCAGTGATGAAAGCACAATATGGGGATAATTATCTGTTCAAATAAATCTGATTGATGCTAATGAGCATTTGAACAATTCATTAAGCAGCCAGGGTTTTTTATGTCCAATTTTCTTTGGTAAGCAAAAATGACACATCCAAAAGTTGCATTAAGTATTTCATCTCCCTCTGTATCCTCCCATCTTTTACAGAGTTCCCTTTCCAAGAAGGTGCTGCATCTCCAGCAGGAAGGACACTGGACTTATTCCCACATAACATTCCCAAGATTCCCCCTTGACACAGTGACAGCTGCTGGAGCCAAAATTCGGGTCAGCAGTGCCCCAGTGCTTCCCTGTGGTGCTGCAGTTTGCAGTGTGGTGGGGAGAGGCTGCAGAGCCCTTCGGGGGATTTATCCTGTCCCCTGTGACTGTGCAGTAATTTAAGGAGCTCGGGGGAATCTCACAACCAGAGGCCTCTGGCTCTTCCTTCACCCAGTCCTGCTCTCCTGTTTTTCACTCATTTGCCCTCTTGCAAGTGGTCAGTGAATTCTTTCTCAGAAGATGTCCACAGCCACAACACTAAAAGCTGGATTTGCTCTCAAATCCAAAAAGCATTGACCAGTTCAACTACTGACTCTGAAACTTGAGGGTGAGTGCTGAGAAAAAAGTATTTTTTCATGGGAATGTGCTACTGATATCTGTTATTTAAATACAGCAACCAGAAAAAAAACCAGAATGCATTGGATGATGATCAGATTTAAATTGTGTTTAGCTGGCTGTTGCAAATATCAGACTGTTTCATTCAGTTTGTCCATCTGCTAATAAATTGTCTTAGAACTCTGAGTTCCAGAACTCATGGCAACTGATTGCTCAGGAATTTGTGCCCAATGTTGTTTTCCCCTTCTTCTCTTTCAATCAGACAAAACAGAAATTTTAACTAAGAAGTCCAAGACAAACAACAACACATTATTCAGGGACAATTTGCACAGGGATATCATAGAAAGTGTGGCAAGAATTCACAGAACATCCGAACTCCCAATAAAGAGCTGTGAATATCAAGCACACAGTAACCAGGACTGGGCTGCACATGATTTCTCAGCCAGGAGAGGGCTGAATTCGTGGTTGTGCCTTCCCAGCACCAACGTGTGTCCTTCCCTCCTCACCCAGCACAGGATTCCCTTGCCACGTGCATCCCAGGCAGTGCCACCTCGCTTCCCTGAAAAACTCTGCCCAGGCTGGGCTCCTGCTTTGAAGGGCACTGGTATTTCTCTGTCCTTCACAGCACAGTTGTGTCTTATTTTTTCATTCTGAGATCCCCAATATTCTCAAAAATTCCTAGGAGAGAATGCCTCCAGCATGCATGTGTCTTCCTGAATATGAATCAATTTCTGACATGTGTTCTTCATGTTAAAGAGTAATTTTAGTTGTTGGTAAACACTATTTACTTGAGGAAGTAAAAAAACCTTCTTTCTGCAAAACGATTCAGTTAACCCATGTGTCCCTTGAGCTTGTTGGTCAGCAGTGAATAAACAGGGATGCTGTATTTGAATGAATGTTTGTAACTCCTGCAGTGAAATCCATTTCTCTCCCCGTACTTGGACATGCATTTGAGCACCATATATTTAGACTGCATGAAGCTTTGGGTTTTGGGTTTTTTCAAGTGCTCTTTCAGGAAGCAACACCTCTCAGCATTCCCTGAATAGCACGTGACATCCTCCAAGTGAATCCAGATGAGATTGTGGCAGCAAAGCCCCCCTTTGATGCTCAAGAGGTGCAGATAGGGGGTCAGCTCTGGCCTGGGAGCTGAGGAGGGAATTTCCTCCCTGTGGAACCAGCACAGGGAATGGAGCCAAAAACCAGGGCTTGGGTGGGGTCCCTCAACTGAGGGATGAGCCTTGGCTGCCTGGGGTGCAGCTGGAAGAACTCTGGTGTGTCTGTAGAGAGGGACAGAGAGGGACTGAGAGGGATAGAGATGGACGGGGATGGACAGGGATGGACAGAGAGGGACTGAGAGGGACTGAGAGGGACTGAGAGGGATGGAGATGGACAGAGATGGCCAGAGATGGCCGGNCTGGGAGCTGAGGAGGGAATTTCCTCCCTGTGGAACCAGCACAGGGAATGGAGCCAAAAACCAGGGCTTGGGTGGGGTCCCTCAACTGAGGGATGAGCCTTGGCTGCCTGGGGTGCAGCTGGAAGAACTCTGGTGTGTCTGTAGAGAGGGACAGAGAGGGACTGAGAGGGATAGAGAGGGATGGAGATGGACAGAGATGGACGGAGATGGACGGAGATGGACAGAGATGGGTGGAGATGGACAGAGATGGACAGAAATGGACGGAGATGGACAGAAATGGACGGAGATGGACAGAGATGGGTGGAGATGGACAGAGATGGACAGAAATGGACGGAGATGGACAGAAATGGACAGAGATGGGCAGAGATGGACAGAAAGGTCTTTTCACTCTGTTTTGAAAGTTCTCAGGGGACACAAACCCATCCTGGCAGAGGGGTGGATTTCCCTGTGCACAGCTTTGGGGTTTGTTAACAGCTGCAAAAGGATGAAGAACCTTGAAAGTCTATCCAGCTTCATCCAACTCCCAAAGAGAGAAAGTTAAAAGCTCTCATGGCTCAGCAGATGAGACTTTTCCCTCTGTCTGGTTAAGCCAGGACAAGGCTCCAGTGGTCTAATGTGTTTAGAATTGGATATAGATTTTTAGGAATTGGATATAGATTTTTCAAAGAAGCTCACAAGATTTAATTCCTGCCATCTACTTGGTCATAAGGAGCCATTTATTACAAAAGAAAGATGAAAGACTTTTAATTGAACTCTGAATTAATTTCAAAATACATTCTTTTCTTTACATGAGAAGCAATTATTTGTGCTTCCATGTGTCACACTTACAGAAAACTGGCTTTCATGGAGGCTCAGGCACTGAAACTGCCCATGCTGGAATGATTTTTGGTTACACTGAAATCTCACTTGCTGTAACCAATAATGAAAGCATTTAATGGAAAAATGGTTTAAAGCCATTTATTTGAAAAGCCAGCAAAAGCTTAATGACAACTTAAAATCTGTTAAGGTAAATTCTTGTGATTTGAAAGTGCTTGTTGTAAGCAATATTTCTCACTATCTTGCCCTGGAGATCCAATTTGTTATTATTAAACATACTGAGGTATTCCTGTTAAAAAGTAGGACTAAAAATAACCTCTCAGCTTGCTATTGGTAGTTTTAAGTCCAAGGATTTATTCCTCCTATCAATTGGTGCTTTGTATTAATTAATTTTCAGTGGCAACTTCATTTTCTCTTTTGTGGCTTCATTCCAAAGAAGTTTTGTTTTGACAGATTTTGGGTGTTCTGTTCTCAATCATTACAGTATGGGGAGAAAAGCTCTGCTGGAAAAAGAGCAATGGATTTGTTAATCAGCTGTTCCTCATTTGTCAGAAAAAAAATAATCCAAAGAACTGAGGTAAAGTTTTTATTGGGAAGACAGACATGCTCCAAGCACAGACAGTGGTTTTTATCATCTTTTTATGGCAGAATAAATGACCAGGTGAGAGTCAATGTGATCACAGCATTGTAAACCCCAGCTTTATTTGGATGGTGTTTGCGTGGTTAAAAGCTAATAATGACATGAACTTGATCATTGGGTTAGTGAGTACACGTGAGCATGACCATTCCTGAAAGGGCCCATTTGAAGGGAAAAAATGTGGCTTTTTTGTGGGACCCTGAGCATTACCACACCAAACAAACTGGGAGTCCACCCAGCCTGAATTCCCAAGGCTGAGAGGAGAAAGTGAAAATGCTCAGTTTGTCTCCAGCAGGACAGACCCAAACCTGTTGTTTGCACAGAGACAACTGCAGGGGTTCTGACCCCTCACTGCAGCATCCAAGAGGCCAAGAAGTCATCCAATATGCCCCAGATGAGAAGCAGAGCGAGCAGGAGCTGGAGAAGGAGATGCAGTGGAATTGAATTGCAGGTGTGGAACAGTGTGTAAGGACATTTTGTGCTGTAGCCTAAAACCTCCTCCCATTTCCAGTCACTGATCAGCTCAGGCCTGAAATGTGTAGGTTTGTGTTGCCATCTTACCCAGATGATTTAATCTCCAATTTTATTTGTAGTTATGTTTTAATGCCCTCACACCTCTGTCATTTGCAGTGGCAGCATTCAAGTCTTGGGCAATACAATGATGAGAAAACTGAATGAGTTATCAGTACTTTTTAAATTGCACTGTAGTACACTGGGGGCCCATGGAATGGCCAAATCTCCACGGTGGTTGGGTGAGAATTGCTCAGATAGAGCAAAAAAAATCATTACTCCGAAAGATTTCATGTTAAGGTCGATTTTCAGTAAAGAAGTATTGTTAATCCATGTAAACATAGCCATTACTGGAAAACTGGTGCCATTCCCTGTGGTACTCTTGGTTTGTTTGTGAAATTCCTGGTGCTACTGGGTTGTGTGGAGTAAAGACAGGTCCAGATGGGATTGGCTGGTCCAGATGGGATTGGCTGGTCAAGATGGGATTTCCTGGTCCAGGTGGGATTTCCTGCTTCTTCCTTGCCTTGGGCTGCATGTGAGGTGTCCCTGTCCTTGCAGAGCACCTCAGGGTGACTCCCCCCGAGCCCCCAGAGCGCTAAAGGCAGAGGGTTTCACGGAGCCCTGGAGGCAGAGGGGAGTCACCCTGAGGGTGCCAGGTGACCGTGGCTCCTGTCCCGGTGTCCTGGGCTCACGGGAAGCCTTTCAGGAAAGAGGAACCACAAGCCAGCAGGTTTTCCATGGAGGAGAGCCGTACAACAGCGAGCCAGGGCGCAATCAGAGGCTGGGGAAAATCCTGCAGGTGTTTGCCGTGAGGTGTTGACAGCTCCGTGCAGGAATAAAGGACGAGACTGAAATGTGTCACAGCCTTCCCCCTCCCACCGCCGGCGCGTGGGAGGCTGGAGCACGCCAGGATTTGGTGGCCTATTTTCTCTGTTCCTCCCGTGGCTGGGAGCTGCTTTGCTGGTGCCTTTGTCGAGCTCTCCGTGGGTCGAACAGCAGCTGCTCACAGGGACAGATCCCCAGGGTGGCTTAGGGGCAGGGGCTGAAGTTATTTCCCACACTTGGGGTCGCAGAGCCACCCTTCAGCCCCCTTCTGCCAAGCCCCAGCAGCTCTGGCGCTCAGCGTGGAGCAGATGGCTCCTGAGAAGCTGTCAGTGCTTCTGTCAGTCAGGGGAGGTCGGGCAGGGCACAGGAGGGACAGAGCAGCACTGGTGACAGTACATATGTAGTCTTACTCTAGGGCTTGTACTGAGTAAATAAGTCTTCTTCATTCTTCTTCTTCTTCTTTTTTTT
>VZTJ01005788.1:479938-497634 GCA_013397795.1 Orthonyx spaldingii | reverse complement strand
TTTTTTTTTTTTTTTAAAGATTCCTGCCTGCAGGGAGCTTTATTCCCCAGTCTGGCAGTCTGGGAACAAGAGAAAGAATTTAATAGCTCCTGGCTTCTAATCTCAGGGCAGACAGAAAACTGCATTGTGACCTTGAGCAAATTATTTAAACTCTTAACATCAAATTCACCTCTATTCATGCTCTCTGTAACCTCAATGTCATTAAATTGAGAACTTAATTTATTCTACATTCCCTCATATGTAATCCCAAGATCAGCGCTTGTCTTTCTCGTAAGTGCTTTGCAAGGAAAGATTCCTTTTCTGGTTTTGCTACAAGCCTGTATTTCAAGGTATTACAAGTTCTAAGGACTGTGTCCACCCCAAGGCTTTGGTCTTTAGTATTTCGGGTGGGATCACGGATGAAATTATCACACAATTATGGACTGAGAGGGCAGGAGGTTCCCTGTGTGCTGAATGCCCCACAGAGAAAGGAAAAGGCCTCCTGCCTCAGCACAGGCATTCTGCTCACCTTTCATTTCCTGCTCTCACGAGTTTCTTCATTTTCCAGGCTCCAGGTGCCTCCTGGAACCTCCCGTTCTCCTGGACAAGGGCAGTGGTGGCAGATCCCATCTCCGGCAGCAGAGGGGGAACACGGAGAAGCAGAATTGCAAGGCTGCTTTCTCGCCTTTGTTTTTAAGCCTTCAGTTCCAAAGGTGCAGGATCTGGGATGGAGAAGGGACACTTTCCATCGCCTGTGACACCTCCTGTTGTCTCAGCCCGGCAGCCCCAGGGCCTCACGAGGGGGACAAGCAGGTCCTGCACAGCAGCTGCAGGGCTCCCCGTGCTCCCCGTGCTCCCCGTGCTCCCCGTGCTCCCCGTGCTTCCAGCTCCTGCCTTATTGAAGTTTCTGCTTCTGCTGGATTGTGAGAAGCTCACAGACCAAGGACAGTGGATACAGGCTCTTTGCCTCTAACACTTGCCCTACAAGACCATATGTTGGCTAAAAAAATACAAATTGTGCTTCCAGGCACAATTATTTGCCTCTAAGGTATAGAGTGTAAGTGCTTTAGGCCTTAAAAGGTGCAAGAAACTCATTTTTTGGTTGGTTTTGCCATTGGATGTTCATGGATAAGCTGATGCTTGAGTCTTGGAAAAGCAACAGTTTCCAGTTTGTTTGGCTGGAGTGCTGCAAACAAGGGCACCCATGCATTTAGACTTTACACAATCTTGTGTCTATCCAGGCCTGACTGTTTAAACAAGAGTCAAGATCAGCCATCCTGAACCACAGCAAACAGAGATTCTCCTTAGGATTGTGCTTAAAGTGCTGAGATCCCAACACTGAGTGGGTAAGTAGCAGCTTCTTGTGCTGATGGCTTTTGCAAAGTTGTGTTTCTGCTGAATAAATTGGCAGAAACTTGAGAAATTCTGCTGGGACTCCTCCTGCATTGCTGAAGCATCACCTCAGCAGTAGCTCAGGCTTTCTTTATTTTATGCTTTTCCCAGAAGAAACACGGCGATATCTGAAGCCTGGTTTCTTGGTGAAGTATCATTTCCTCTCACCCTTTCATTGCACGCAGCTATTTAAATCTCCCACCCTATGCTTCTTTTGTAGAGGAATTTAGGACTAACACTTGCCCCTGCTCTTGTACAAATATGAGTTTTCCCTGCTGAAATATTTTAATATTGTTGTAAATTTGGGTTTTTTAAAGAATAGATTCACTTGCAGGCTGACACTGGAGACAGGAGCAGGACAATTCCTGCCTCGGCATGTTGGACGTTCTTGGTCAGCCAGGCAGGAAACAGAACCCTCAGGGCATTTATCCCCGAGGAAAGAGGGGAATAAAAGCCCAACTGTGGCTGGCTCTGCTTCCTTCAGCGTTCTGTTTCAGACTCCTTGCTGCACCAGCAAGTGTCACTATGGGCTTTGCTATGGAGCCGCAGAGAGGGAACGTGAGTTTCACACAGCAAAGGGGAGGAAAACCCTAATCCTGGTTAGGAGTGTGGTTTGCCACACCTCTGGTCCCTGAACTCCACTCTCCCTGAGCTTCCACTGGCAAAGCGACCTGCAGTTATTTGTTAAACCTTTCACTCCGAAGACATTTTCGTTTAGACAAAATCGAATTGATTTTTTTTTTCTTGTGGGGATGACTCCTGCTTGTAATAATCCTGGTTTCGGTCAGTCTCCTTGGTAAGCCACACTCTAAGTTCAGCTTGTCAGATTTTCAAATTTGGATGTGGGAGTGGAGGCGCATTGGGGTACATTGCTACTTCTTCAGATCAGAAAATGAAATATTTATTAATTTAGAAAAAGGAGTGAAATGAAATCTGTGACTGTAATTTTATTTCTCCTCTGCTTTTTCAATGGTTTTGAATATTTTGGCAGCATTTTCAATGTATTTAATATTAGATGGGGAGGTGTGAAAATGAAAACACATTGGGGAAATGGAAAAACACCAACATTCCTGTTACTGAAACAAAACTAAATTATTGTGACAAATATTATCATGAATATGGAAAAGAAGCAAGATTGTGTTTTCTTCTCCAACTGCCTAGCCACAATTTCATGTTCCACAAAAAGAAAATTCAGTCACATGCCTGTGACACTGAAATGTTAAACTGTTAAACAAATTTTATCTGCAGGAGACATAAAACTCATTAAAGATACTAATAATAAACATTTCTTCCTTCCCTTCATAAATGTTTATTTTTAACCCTTTGCATGTAGCTGATTTAGGACATCACAACCCCCCAGAAATTGTATGTAATTTCATTTATCCATGTGCAGAGTTGATGTTTTGGGTGAAATTCTTAAAATGCTGGAGTGAACTCCCATGGATTCTCACCGAGCTGGGATTCCACACTTTGTTTCTTAGTCTTGTGCCCTGCACCTTTCCCCAAATCTCCCGCAGGACGCGTGGGAGGGAGGGAGGGATGCCAGTGCCCTGTCCCTTTTCCCGACTCTCCCGGAGGGCTGTAGGAAATGTGGGAGCGTTGGGAGGGATGCCAGTGCCCTGTCCCTTTTCCCGACTCTCCCGGAGGGCTGCAGGACGCGTGGCAGGGAGGGATGGCAGCAGGGGAACGAGGTGCGCAGCGGCTCTGCAGGAGGAACCAGCAGCTCCGAGCAGTCCCTCTCTCCCCAGCGAGGTTTGGGTGCAGAACCCACAACACTGAGCTCCTCCCCACATCGGGAATTTCCTTTGTCCAGAGAGGTCTCGGAGTGAGGGGTGAGGCTTGGCTCTCCCGCTGGCAGCGTTTCAGGGAGAAGCACAAACGCTTCCATTCCTGTTTCGTTCCCTCCTCTGCAGCCTGAGCTGGTGCCATCCTGCCTTGGCTGAGCACTCTGCAGAGGGACGTTGAGAACAGGAGGAATGACGAACTCCAGCGAGGAGAATTAGAATTGTTTGACCTTTCATAGTCTCTTTTCATCAGCTCTACAGAAAAGAATATCAGAGCTCAAAGCTCTTGTTCCCTCAGGTTTCTTTCACTTTAATAACATTCCTGCATGGATGTAATAAAAGTCTCTTTTTTCATGAGCTCGTTTCCCCCCCTTTATTTCTGCTTGCTGTTCTTGACTTCACAGATCATGACCAGGACAATAGTAAAAATCTCACACAATGCTGGAGGAGGCAGCATTTTTGTCTTAGCCACCAAGGTTCTCATTTCCATTGTATTCCTTACAATGTGCCTCATGAAACGTTTGATGTCATAGATTCAGCAGGTCAGCTGGTGAGGGGGCTTTGGAGGAACACCTGGAGTAATCCTCAATAATCAAACCCTGCTCGTTACTGCCCCAAGCTCACACGCTTTGCTAAGCCACGGGGCCCTTTCTATGAGCTGGCTGCTCTTCCTCTGGAATGAAATGTTGTTACAAAGAGCTGTTCACCTGTAACAAGCATAAAGAAACGTGAATTTGTTGCGTTTATGATCAGCTTATGGAACTCTTTTACTCGGGAGGTCATCAAATTTTGTCTGCTTGTGCTATTAGAGAAAAAACTTGGTTAAAGAGAACTTCTCCAAATACATTCTTTTAGTCCTTCCCCCCTGCACTACAGGCAGCTGTTTGCTCTCTGCCCCCTGAAGTTTCCTTCAGTACTGTCTGTGCTCATGCTTTGAAAGAGAGGAGATAAAATCATGAGGCTCTGTCTCACCCCTGAAACTGCAGTGATTTAACCTGGTTCCTTCTCGGGCAGTTCTAACCCGAGGTGAGCTGTGCTGAAGGACCTGATCTTTCGGAGTGGTGAAACTGAACGTGTTTACAAAGCTACTTCAGGCAGTTTTCTCTCGGGAAGAAGACACAACGTTGGTACAATTAAGTGCAGCATGAATTCTGGATCACACGGCTTACATGACTACCCTGCTCCTGATATTTGTTAATGTTGCTGCAGCTGACACTGCCCTCCACTCACTTGGTGAGCAAATGCTGCTCACCTGACAGAATATGTGAAAACCAATCTCACAGGAGCCTGTAGTGCTTAAATCCCTAATATAAAAATAAACTGTGGCCATAAAGAAACATTGTACTAAAATTAAACAAATATTCTTAAAACATACAGGCATTACGGCCTGTCCTCTGGAGTGTAATAGCACATGTGGTTTCATAGCTGGAACCCTTTTTACTCACAAATTGACACTTCACAAGATGTTTTAATCATCTTTCATGTCTAAAGCAGCACTCTGCCATTTGGTTCTTAGGAATCTCTGTAATAAACACATGAGCAGCTCATTAAGTCTCACTAAACACTTCTGTGTTAGATAAGAGTTATTTCATATTTTAAACAGATAAATGGGCACAGCATGCCTGAACGACTCGTATAAGGTAATCCATCATGTCAGCTGCTTGTGCGTACTCAGGGTGGTAACTCCTCTCCTTGCAGAACCGAGGGTGCTGATGTGTTTTCAGAACAGGAACAAGTTCTTTTTTTAGAGACCCAAGCCCAAGGAGCATCAAGTAAATCTCGTGTTTAACTGTGCTGGTTCCCTTTGCCCAGTGCTCAGGGGACCATGGCACGGACAGTAAATTACTGCAAGAAGAAATCTCCACCAAGGTAACAGGTGCCCAATAAAATATATTAGTCAATAAAAAAACTATTAGAAAGCAAGTCCTTTTAATGTGATTTACAAGAGGCTGAAGTTACAAAGCAGCAAATGGAAGGAAAGAAAATGACACCATGAGCGGTAAAGAGGACCGTTGTGTTTGTGGTAGATATTGGGAAATAAAGGAAAAACTCTACGTAGGCACTGGCCATGGCCTGCTAACATTCATTCCCAGAGGAAATGGCCCAGAATTTGAAAGGGAGATGGCAGTGAGATTTATTTACTGTGGTCAAAAGCTCAAGTACAGAGGCCGTGCTCTGATCACCTTCCCCTGCTTTCCACTGCACTGTGTGATCAGAGAGGGGTTTGTGGAGGAAGTTGTTGTTTGATGTGGACAAGAACATGGGGGTTAAGGAGAGGAAGTGATCAATTAATAACAATTCCTGACAGGACAGATTAACAATGCCAAGGGCTGACTGCTGCTGAGAAGATGCTGCGTGTGCTGGGGACCTCAGCTTGACTCAACGGGGTCTCTTGGTGGAGCACGAGGCCACTGCTGAGAAAAGAGAGATTCTGCTGAGAAAAGAGGGAATCTGCTGAGAAAAGAGGGGTTCTGTTCTCACCGAGCTGTGGGGTGGGTGTGAAAACCCCATTTTGCCTCAGGTTCCCCACCTGAGGACTGGGAAATCCCTTTGCTGTCTTGAGAATCAATGAAACAAGTCATGTAATGGGTCTGTGTTTTTAAAGAAGGAAAACATGATTATTGTTTTCAGGATCTGTAATAAATCCAAACACAGAATGCTAATGTTGACAAAGGAGATTGCTGCTGCTATGAACCAAAGGCTGTTTGCTCAACAGCTCAGGAGCAGGAAATCTCCCGGAGGTGATGCTGAATAAAGCATGTGCATAAGTAGCACGTTAGTTTAGCTCCTGGTCTGTGGTGGATCTGAGTGCCCTCATAAATTCATACCAGCAAAAAAAAAAAAAAAGAAAAGAAAAGAAAAGAAAGAAATGGGAAGGCTGCTTTGAAACAGTTTGTCTAAACGATGTTATATGATTATATGTGGAGGCTGGGGGTGGCAGGAGAAAAGGAATGAAAAGCCTTGTCAGATTTAAACAGCCCACTCTGTACTCTGGGAAGGCCAATTCAGTCCCTGCATTTTGAATTAGTGCCCTGCTGCTGGAACCAGCAATAGCTGTGGTTTGCTGCAAAGGCAGGCAGCACCAAATCAGTAACCTGTGTACAGAACTGCTTCTCCATTTACAGCCTTTGTCGTTTTACGGTGTGGCCAAACACTGCCAGAGCTGCAGCTTTGTAATCAAGAGATTGTTTTACACACATCTGCACTTCAGAGGCTGTGCATCGTTACTGATATTCTGAGGGCTTGGATTTATTTTAGAGCCAGGTTGGTGTTAGGATATTCCAGGTTTGAAGACAAAAAATGTTGTTGTGCACGTTTCCCTTAAAATCTCCTAAAGCTGATCAGGCTATCTTTGAGGAGAGCTGTCACCTGGCACAAACAAACAAACCAAAAAGAAAAAGGAAAGAGAAAAGATACTTTCTACTGAAATACGTGTGTAATGGAACAATGCCTCATCTGAGGTCTGATGTGTTCTCTCCTGGCTGCTGCCTTAGCTGAGTTCCAGTTTTCTCCAGGAGCCGGCGGGGCTGAGAGGGGACATGGAAGAGTTGCCTCAACTGCTGAGCAGAGAGGAGGCTCTGAGAGCCAAAATCTGCTGCCAAGCCAAAGTCAAACAGGTCTAGGGTGCCAAAGAGCCAGATTCTGTGGGATTGCCTGCATGGGATGCATGACTCCATGAAAATGAGCTTATCCATTCTGAGAATGCATTAATGGCTCTCAGCTCACCGAAGGAGAAGTCAGTTCTCTATGACTGCCTGCAGTGAAATCTGCAGTCTGCTTCTGTCCTTCTGTGTTCTCTCCTTCAGGAGATGTGGCCAAGGATGTGAAAGACAGGCTGGAGCTGGGTTGGAAGAGGTTGTGCCCATCAGGATGGTTTTGCTGTGAAGCTCAATGGTGAATTTAAAAGCCTGACAAGAAAAGTGAGTACAAGAACTGGAGTATTTTTAGACCAAAGTGTCTTGGGAAACCAATTTTGAAAAGTGGAATAATCTGCCTCCTAGAAAGTGCAATTAAAGCCACAACATTTAGCATCATCAACTACTTATTCCCTACAGTTCAAATTTCATATATTGCACCAATTTGCAAAGTTGTGTCGCCTATACAGTGGGAAAACAATATGCAAAATATTTTCTGAGTGTGAAGGAGGCTTGAGATGATGTTAAAATAACACATAAATGGGGGGAAAGATTTTTGCCAGATGACTTTTTTAGCTGGTCACAATTCCCAGTAGAGGAGGCAGAACTGAATACCAAAATACCATTTAATTTCATGCAAGCATTTGCTCCAACTTGCCTCAATTTTCTTGGAAGGATTTCTTAGTGCTGTACCCATTGAGGGATCCCAAAGGAGTGGAAGGTTAGTTTTGTGAATAAATCTGCAAACTCAACTTGAGAAATGGGAAATTGATACCAGTTCCTCTTAAATGTCAGTTTCCTTGTCCTGAATAGACTGGTTCTCAGGTTTGTGCTCTGCCACCCTGGTGCGTGGCTTATTCCTGGTTCTCACAAGGGGAGAGTTGTCTTTATGAGGTCTTGCACTGTGGAAATGAGCTGGGTACCTCAGCCTGCTCCGTGCCAAGCCTGGCAGAAACCTTGTGCACGTCACTGCCAGCAGTTCAGCATTAGGCAGCTTGCACCTGAAAGTACAGCAGGGCCCCAGGAGATATAAAAGTGCAACTGGCATGTGATGCTTTGAGCAATAATCCAGATGATGCATTGGTGTACAGGTGCGAGAGGGAACTGGGGGAATAGAAATCCATGGCAAAAATTGGTCTTTATCTGCCCTGTGCTGTGCTATGAAAAATCCAGCCTTGCAGCCAAACTGGATCCAATTCAGGGATTGTTGAAATGAGCCAGCTCTCTGTTGGTGCTGGCTGAGAAAACTACTGAGGTATTGTCTGTGTCGGCTGTACAGCAAGAACAAAGGCAAATAAAAATTGCATTTGCAAGCTGTGATAGCCTCAGTGGCGTGGGACAGCACTGCCTGACAGCAATAACCCAGAAAAGCACACGGATCTGCATCCCCTGGAACAACTGACTTCCACAGAAAGGGGGATCCTTGTGAGTACACCAGGGCACATTTTCCTGAGGGAATTGAGGGGATTGGTGCTGCCCCTTTGAAAACCTTTTCACTGTGTGGGGAGGAAAAATTAACTCCAGATGGTTTTGAGTTATTGGTGGGTTTGAGTTCACCATGGCCGTGGTTGAAGGTGGGTGGAATCTCACAGCTGCATTCCTAATTCTGGAAGAGTTAAACTGGTTCTAAGCAAGCTATTGCTGTCCTAGAGGCACCCAGCTGGGGTGACTGTGGGATTTGGGAGCTGAAAACATCCAGGCTGGAGATCCATTCTGTGATTTCTGCTGATTCCCAGGTTTGCTTGCCATTCCCAAGATATTTCTATTGAAAGAGAAAAGCCTTCTGCCTTGTAAGAACATTATGAGACTTGAATAGCTTTCATGAACATGTTGTAAGGATTATCTTTTTTTGAAAATTCCATTAGAAAAAAATCTACATGTGAATTGCTAAGTAATATAAATCCGTTTAACTGAATTGTAGACTAAAGGGTTATATTTAATATTTACAATGATCCTCAATAGGAAAATAAATAAAATATTTGTAAGAGATATTTACTTTCAGGTTCCATTTGTTTAAGAAATATTTGGCACGCTGTATTTTGACTTCTGATTGAAATGTATGATTTTGAAAAGAATTAAAATTTTCAGGCAAGTGTTCCAGACCTCAGGGAATTCCTAATGTAAATTCATGAATGAAGATGACAACGAATTAAACAGGTTATCCAGATTAGGTTTGTAATACAAAGCCATTTCATTAATATAAAATCTTCTTTCAACCCTGAAGTGATTTACTGACCTGTCTGCATGGCAGGCTGCTGATCTCTCTCAGTGGCTCTGCTTTAGCAGTGGCATCTCAGGCTGCCAGAGCCTGGGTGAGAGCAGGGCAGTGACACTCAGGGCAGTGACACTCAGGGACACTCAGGGACACTCAGAGCAGGGACACTCAGGGCAGGGACACCGGACTGGCTGACAGGAGCATCAGTCCTGCAGCTCTTGCAGTGCCCCATGAAACTGCAGCGTTTTGTGCTGCTCTCCCTCCCTCCCTGCCACTGACCTGAGCCCTGAGACATCCCCGGCTCACATCTGGCAGGAGAGGGAAGCACCGGAGTCCCACCTGGGTTGGTGCTGTAAGAGCACCCCCGGATGGAGATTCTCAGTTTCCAGGGACACAGGCACAGTGTCCCCTCCAGGAGGGCAGAGAGCACAGGCATCCTCTGCAGGTCCCATTCACAGAGCAGAGCAGGGGCTTTGAAGAGTCCAGGTGGCACAGGGAGGCTGTGGTGAGAAAATGAATGTTTGTTGTGGATTTCCTGTTGTTTGGCTTCTAAGCTGTTTCCTTCTGCAGCAGCATTGCATTGTCTCCCCACAAAACAGTGCCAAATAAACTTGCAATCCAAGCACGAGATCAGTTTCCAGCCAGCTGGAACTGGGGGTGAGCAGCTCCGACCCAGTGACCCTGGTGTCACAGGCAGGTTGTTTTGTCATCCCTCCCACTTCTGTCCCAAAAACGATGCAAGGCTCAGTGAGGGGCTCTCTCCCATTCTTATTTTGCAGCAGCCCCTCTGGCCTTGCTGGAGGCTTCTTGCCCAAGCTGCTCCAGAGGTGAGAGTGTTCTACAGAGGCATTTATGAAAGCCTTTCAGAAATTGCCATGTGCTGCATCCACAGCACACAGCAACTGCAGCAAGTTCTGGCAGCCACTTAGCAGGGATTGTACAGAACTGCAGAAATCAGTTCCCATCGCCATCTGTTCTCTGCACAAAAGGAACGGAGGTGACTGAAGTGAACTCTACAGCTTGGAACTCGGCAGAGTTTATTGGGTTGCCGTAACTGGTACCTGAGAGGTGCCCCAGAGCTGCCAGGAGCTGGCTCTGCAGCCAGTGGTGAACGTTGTCACTCTCACACGCTGCCTTTGGGGCACCCCAGCATTAATAAAACATGGTGTCTCAGTGCAAGGATCAATTCAGTGCAAGAGCTATTTGAAGATGGCAATTAGTCACACTTATCTTCAGCTGAAACACTCAACTCCATTTCCTGTTGATAGAGTGCTGCCAGGAATGCCAAATCAATAACGGGAGGCACTTTGGGATTGTGGCAGAAGGCACAGTGCTTAACAAACACAAGCATCGCTCTGGGGGTTCTTTTATTCCCTCCCTGTGGACTTGGTCTTCTGAGACGAAGATGGCATCGTGGTTATGCACACCCAGAGGCAGAGTGGCCCCATCAGGGCCGGTTGTTTTCACATTGCTCAGCTACATTTTAACAGAGGGATATGAGGATAATTATGCTAAAATTGGAAATGCAGCTATGCCTGGACAGATAACTGTAATTGTCTGTCACAGCTTTGGTGGCTGCAAGGTTTTACAGCCAAAAACTCCCAAAGCAGTTGGTACAGACAACATCCCAGCCACAGGTCTGCAGGGACAGCAGGTCCTTAGGAAGGGTGGCAAAAGTTCTGAAATTATATTTATCATCTGGGCAAATTTGAGATATGATCCCTCTTGGCTTTGCATCTCTGGATTAAAGTTTCTTTGCAGTGTCTGTTTGAAAACTCTATTTTGCCCCAGATGCCAGGGCACCAATACAGATCTTAATGGCCCTGAGCAGCCTCACCTGGAGCCTTTCCTAGCCTGCTGCAATGAAGCAGCTGTTGTCCAATGTGACATCAGGGGTGTGCCAGAGGTGCTGAGTGATGTCTGTGCCTGTGGTGCATGTGCACAACTCCATTAGCACTAATGGCTGCTAATGGGCACAGCCTGCTCGAGGAGAAGAGGCTGTTTCTCCAAGTGTCAGAGACTAATAAAAATGACATTTCAATTTGGATGTCCAACCTTCAATTTAGGCAGCAAGTGCTTCAGATGAATTTTTGACAGCTACAGTGCCATAATTAACTTGAGGCTCAAATGGAATTGTTTATGCTATTTCAATTGCTTATTCCCATGACTGAGGGCCTCCCTTCCCTTCTGTGACTTTAGGGGGAACATATTCACTTGCATTTAGAAGTTTTGTTTTGGTGGTCTGCTGCATTACAGAGGCATTTATACCAACTCAAAGGCTTGGTTCTCTTAATGTGTAGAAATACAAACCTGTATATCTGACATGGAATGGGTTGGAAGGGACCTTAAAGCTCATCTTTTCCAGCCCCCTGCCATGGCAGGGACACCTCCCAGCATCCCAGGCTGCTCCAAGCCCTGTCCAGCCTGGCCTTGGACACTTCCAGGGATGAAACAGCCACAGCTTCTCTGGGCACCCTGTGCCAGGGCCTCACCACCCTCCTAGTAAGGAATTTCTCCCTAAATCTCATCCCTGCCCCCTTAAAGCCATGATGCCACTCTGTGGCATGCTGAAGTCTTGTGTCCCCATGAATGCATCGTGCCTGCATCCTTAGTGCAAGGCAAGGTGCTCTGGATGTGTCCAGAGTCACTGGAACCTGCACAGAACACAGCCCAGCCTGCTCTGCCTGCCTGACACACCTGGCACAGCCCATGGAACACAGCCCAGCCTGCTCTGCCTGCCTGGCTCACCTGGCACAGCCCATGGAACACAGCCCAGCCTGCTCTGCCTGCCTGGCACAGCCCATGGAACACAGCCCAGCCTGCTCTGCCTGCCTGGCACGCCTGGCACAGCAGCCCAATGCAGGGAGGAAGGCAGGGCACATCTGGAACTCAGGGTTCTGTGTAACCCAGCTGAGTCACTGATTTAAGTGGTTCAGGTCTTCACACTGAAATATTTGGCTGGTAATTTATCTTGCTTTTTAATTTCCTGAGAAGCTCTCTTAAAGGATATTGCCTCGTAGGAGAAGAAAAATGAGGATTTATTAACAACCAAAGAGGATTGTACATACCCTGTTTAATTTGCCTGGATGTTTCTCTGACCTGTGCCGATTTTGTTTACCTAAGAGTTCTGTGGGATGCCAGCTCTTCCAGGTCACACCATTTGTATCAGCCTTTCAGCTTACGGGGGCGTTTGGGGTGTGATTGTATTGAGCCACAGCTGCCACTCAGACAGCAGAAATATCATCTGACAAACTTGACATGTGGCCTGGAGTAGCTGCTAAATTTTGTGGTGCTCTTTATGGATTTGATTGTTTCAGCATTCAAATGACAGTAATTTTCAGTCACTTTGATTATGATTATTTGAGCACTCACGACACTAATTTTTCACAGCATCCTCAGTAAAACCTGTCAGGGTTTCTAAGGTTCTAAATGTGGCAGTTTCCACAGCACAGAGCTCTTGGGATACCAGTTCTGCCCTTGCCATTGCCCTCAGGGCTGGGACAGCCCGGGCACAGACAGAGGGTTATCCCAGGGTTATCTTGGAGGGTATTGTTGGGAATTCTTTGCGTTCAGCTCCGTGTCCCTGCTCCCTCCTGTCCTGCTCCTGCCGAGCAGTGCTGGGATCTGGGCAGTTCCAGGGAGGAGCAGGAACACGCCCTGGCAGGGGAACCACCCCGGCAGGAGGGAATCCATCAGCATCACCCGAACCCGGAACGGCCCTGGTCACACCCGTCCCTCTCTGTCACACATTCCTGGTTCAGCTGGCCTTTTTCTAAAGGCAGGATGCTCTTCCTCGGGAAGGCAGCGCTTGGCAGGCAGGTGCCTGGAGCTGTCCCTCTGCTGGAGACACTGACGTGGGTGAACGTTGGGCTCTGAGGTGCTGGACAGGAATTTGAGAGTCAAATACGGACATTTGTGCTCAGTTTGCTTTTACATCCTCGCTGGGAGTGACTGGGGGTGTTTCAGGCTGGGGTTACAGATGAAGATTTTAATCTGTGTCATAAATTCACCATCGTGATGCAGCTGCTGGAATAACTGCAGGAGGGAAGGCAGAAATGAGAGAGATGAGAGAGATCAGGCTGCAGAGTTGCCTTGTGCTGCTTCAGTTCCTGCTGTCGTTCCATCCAGTGTCCGTCTCAATGACTGTGTTAGGGGATAAAGTATTTCTCAGAGTGAATAAAGTGGATATAATCTAATCCTTAATTTCTTTTTTTCTGTCTGATGTATTTGAAGAAAGATTTTCAATTATGATACCAGATGTCTAGGGCTAGAGCAGTGGTTGATGTAAATCAGTGTAGCTCTGTTAATTACGGACTGAATGGAATTTCATTTTAAGTTTGCACCACCCTTTGTACCAGGGAGTGAATCCAGCTGTGAGATAAGTCACATTCAATCAGACAGCAGGGATGCTGTTTCTCCAGTCTAAGTAAAAAATAAAAATTAAAAGGAAAAAAATCGAACTATTCAGCTGTGGCTGAACACAATGGCATGGATCATGGAGACATTGTGCCTTTCATTATTGTGTTAATATGTATGCAGAAATCAATCAACTTAAACATGATTTACTGTTGTTTTTAGAAAAAGCAGTTAAAGGTCTCCTTTCTTCTGGTAAGTAATGTAAATGAGCAGAATATTAAATCCTGCGCTATATCCATTAGGAAATCAAGCAGTTAAACAAGTATGAGTGGATTAATTCTCAGAGCAGTTTAAAAGCTTTTCCATTAAGTTATTAACTACACATTAGCAAAGAATAATGCTTAATGAAAAACGCCTTCAATATCCCAAAATACACAAATCAGCAGAACATAGAAATGTTGGCAAGGCTTCCAAATATTATTGAGCAAAACTGCACTGCACAATTTATATGGGACCTCATTAATGAAACAGTCAAGAGCTATGAGATCTTTTATGTATGACATGAGCTCAGCTAGGTAGAAGGAATAGCTAATTATGGTCTGTTAATGCCAGGGAACTTCAGGAATGCTGTGTGGGGCTGTGGTGTGGTGGGTGAGGGGTTTTTTGTTGTTTGGGGGTTTTTTGTTTGTGGTTTTCAGGTGGTTTGGGTTTGTTTTGGTTTGTTTTTTCGGACAGTCTCATTTTGAAAAGTTATATTTTAAATGTTGTGCTCACACAAGTGACGGAGCCGTCACCAAGGAGCCGATTTGCACCTCATTCATCGTCTTCATCTTCCGTTGCAAATCCTCCATCCACTTCTCCCCTCCACCCACTTCCCACTCCAGCAGGGAGAAGAGAAACCAGTGTGTCACACTCCAAATGCCATCCCTGTGCAGAAATGCTGGATGTACTCCCGGACATGGGCGCGTTTCTTTCCCCTCACAGAATTAGGGCATGAAAAAGGATAATGAATGTTAAGCAAAGTTAAAAACAGATTTAGACAGAATTAAAAGACAGAAATGTAAGATTAGGTTGAACTCACACTTAGAGGGATTAAGAGGCTTTTATTTGTCCTTTGATCTCATTTGTGTTGCTGTAAAGATCTTGAGGGTCAATGCTGGGGAGGATTATCACTGCTCCAAATTATTGTTGGGATTTGCAGGAATGGATTACATGCAGGGAAAATGGTGTCCCGTGGAAACTGCACAGGCACCTCCCTCACTTGAGCCCTGTTTTAAACCGAGGATACAAATCCCAGCAGTGCTCTCCACTCGTTGCCCTGTGGGAGCAGAGGTTGTTCTCTGCTTGGCTTTGCCTGCTGGGGCAAGCAGGGGGAACTTCCCTGGGCTCACTGCACGTGGGCACAGCGTGAGCCAGGGCTTGGAGCGGAGCAGTCAAATCCCTGGGTAAGTGCAACCAGAGTGTCTCTTTCCCTCCTGTGACCCTTGGCTGCTTTCACCCATGAGAGATGGCAGAACTTCAGCCTTTCCACGAGGCCGGGCTTTGCTGGCCACAGGCTGCTCCAGAGATGTTCCACTGTTTATAGAAGGGACTTCTGGACACACAGGACAGCTGGGAACAGAAGGAAGTCATCTCTTCCAGTCTTCTTCTACCTCTATGCCAATTTCCTTCCCCTTCTTGTTTTTTCAAAGATATTCTGCAGTCATTTGCCTCATCTTTTCACTCAAATGCAATCCAAAGTACTAATTATGTAGCCTTTACCTCCTTTTTATGATCAAATTCCCACCTTCTTTTTTTTCTCTTTCAATAATAGCTCAGAAAACCACATGGTGTTATCTGGCCACTGAGCAGGCTTATTTAATGGTATACAATTCACATTTTGAGGCCATGGAGCCATAAATTTAAATCCCTGGCAGGACCAACTTACCCTTCATCTTTCAGAGGCAGGGAAATTGAATTCCATGCAGTTTAGTGTGCGAGCCATTTGGATGAGACCTTATTAAGCCAAGGTCCTGCTGGTTTTCTGTGGGTATTACAGATTCCACAACACTTTCCCTCGAGGTGGAGGTGTGCTTTGGAGCCCTCAGCCACATATTCACTGCTTGTCACCTGGAGTGCCCTGTCAAGTGGCTGCTCTCCTTTTCCCCGAGGAGTGTGTAATTTGTAATGCCTGAATACTGATGTGGGTTCCTTTTGGAGGAAAGCTCCACAGCCCTGCCATCCCTGCCCAGCTCTGGTGACCTGCTTCATTTCATCCACTGCCAGCACTCCCACAGGGAGTCGGCTCTCCAGGACCTGGATGAAAAACTCGTCTTCTGAAATGTCTGAAACTCTGCAAAGAATTAAAGTTGGGAGCTGCTGTGGCTGCAGTATCCATCCATAACTAAATTTCAGTGGAACACAGGGGCTTCTTCAATTAACTTTGCAATTACCAGATGTTGGTTTGCTGCTGGTTTTAAGTCAGTTTTCAGGGATGAGTTGGAATCTCAGCCTCAAACTACATAATTTATGATGTCCTGTTTGTTTAGAAAAAACCAACTTGTCACCACCACACCCATACCACAAAATAAACACATCAGGCTTATAAAAGGGCCATTGAGCTCTTCCTGCCCTTTAAAGGCTTTAATGATTTCAGTGTTTGCCTCCCTCCTTGCCTGGTGCTGGGGGAAGTGCTGAGCCCAGTGAGGAGCTTTCTGAAGCCTCTCCAGGTGTCCCCTGCAGGCTCCTGTCAAATCACCTGCTCCCCCTTCAGCAACGGGGAGGCTGCAAAACCCCAAACATGCCAAGGTAACACTGCAGAGCTGAAAGAAAATGGTGAAGATTTTATTAATGCTGACAGTTTTATCTGACAGGCTGAGGATTAGGGCAGTCTCCTGCCAAATACCTTTTTGTTTTTCTCCTCCCGTTGTCCTATGATAAAGTGGCTGCTTATGAGTTATTTTTTTCCCAATTAAAACCACAAAATCCACTGGAGATCTTATCATGTACTTAATGCATCAAGTATGATGGATCTCCAGCTGAGAGCCTCTTAACTCTACCCTAACACAAATAGCAATTGTTCAGGATCTATCCAAGAAAACATTTCCAGCAAATTTATCCTGATAGGTTTACAGAGCAGCCTTCCAGGAACCTAATCTTTCCTCACATCTAGTGCTTTCAGCATGGATATAATTGCAATGAAATGCATTTTCTCAGAAGGCAGGGGGAAAATAAATATTTTCCTAATGAGGGTCTTGTATTTGAGAAACTCTTTCTTCTCAGGAATGATGAGGCTGAGCAGTTTCCTTAACACGGGGAGGCAGAGGTGTCTTTCCAAAACGAGGGTTTGCTGACTCCGAGATGCTGAACATAAAGTGACGTTAAAAAGAGCCCCACACCTGTTTCTTCCAGTTGGAATGTTGTATGCTAAGCCCAAAAGCAGACAAAAGGAGTCTCTCTAATACATTTTTGTTGTAGTGTCTTTAGGTGCTGTAAAGCCAATGGAACTGTGCAGGAAGACAGAACCAGACAGTGGTCACTCAAATCCATTCTCCATGGTCCAGCTGCCCTTTATTCTACAAACAAAAACATGTTTCCCACATAATCTGTTGTTGCAGTGACCGTGTTTGGGCTCTCGTATCCTCCCTCTGGTCATGGCCAGAAATGTGAATTTGCTCCTTCTTACCACTGTTTGCTATAAAAAAGATCTTTATGAAAGAACAGTTCCACTCACAAGACCTGTAAGCTGCAGTCATAATTCAAACTCTCCCTGCTAGGGAAGATGAAGTGCTTTACTTTTTCATAAAAAGTTTCTACAATTTTTGCTTTTTTGTCAAGTGCCTCTTTTGTCATGAAATACCTATAATTGCTCCTTACTCTTCTTGCTGGATTGTTTTTCTTTCCTGATAGAAACAGTGGAAACTTTAATTGGTTTCACCTTGCAGGAGGAAGTGACAGTTCTCTCCCTCCTTTAAGAGCAGCATTTGTCAATTAAATAATTTTGAATATTTATTTGGGAAGCAGCTCCCAGCTGCTGTTTATTGTGCAAATGCAGCAAGTTCTGTCAGGCATTGGAGTGTCAAGTTATCCCCTTTTTTAGTTTTTATTCTATTTTCAAAGAAACTCAGAGCTGTGTGGAAGCTGTGAGTCTGCCCATGTGAAAATGGGCTGTGTATTCCCTGGGAAGGTTTCTAGAGGGTCAGATCATCACATTCCATGTATGTTTTCATCAAGAAACAGAAAGGAATAAGAAACCTTCTCTGTGTGGTTTTTCTGGGTCAGGTTGTAGATGTTTGCAGGTTGGCTCACAGATGCAAACGGAATGATCTCTCCTCTCCTCTCCTCTCCTCGGTTCAA
>VZTJ01005788.1:406875-479713 GCA_013397795.1 Orthonyx spaldingii | reverse complement strand
CTCCTCGGTTCAAAGTTGTTTTTCTGGTTCCTTTAGGTTGAGCTCTTCTGTTGTTGATAAAAACCCATGAACAGACTCCTCCATGTAGCCTTTGTTTCCACTTTGCTCTTCCTCTGTTCATGAACATGAATGTCCTTGACTTTATGTTCATCCAACACTCCAACATTTGGACAATACACTTCAAAATACCCCAAAGGAGAACCTCAGAGAAGCCAATGGCCTGGAAAAACAAATAAAAATGCCTCCAATTAATAAACCAAACAGTCTTGGTTTTATGATTTACCTGCAGTTTATCATGGGGATGCCTCTTGCTCAGCAGTTTATTTAGCTCCATTAATAACACTGTCTGCTGCGAGCTGATGTTGCCTCTTGGTTCCGGATTATTCATCTTTGTTTTGATCAAAAGCACAGAGTATTGGCTCCTATTGTGTTTCAGCTCTTCCATTTCTCATGTTCCTTGTTTTCTTTTCCTCTTACAAGTTGTGCACATCCATCTAAAAGTGAAATTGTTTCATACCAAAAATAAAATTATAAGTCCCTGAGGCTTTCAGCTTCTGTTGCAGCTGCAATTGTTCACCCTTTCCAGTTTGCGAGCAATCATCGTTTAACACAGAGCTCAAGCCAGATTTCCTAAACAGAAAAAAAGAAAAAAAGGTGGAAGAAGCTTGATGACAGAATGTGTTTTGCTGTAAATCACCCAGATGAGCAGGGGGGGCTGGCGCTCCCTCACGCTGCCCGGCCGTCCCATCCTGCTGCTCAGACACCGTAAATCAACGCTCCCCAGCCCACCCGAACCTGCTGCAAGCTGCCAGCCACAAAACATTGCCCTCCACCTCAGTCCCTTGTTTACAGCTTGTTTGCTGGCTTGCTGAACTTCCCAATGGCTCACACTTGACATCAATTGCTGTGGCAAAGGGAGCAGAAATGAGGGAAACAGACTTCCAGCCACTGAACTTGGGCAAATCGCTGCTGGCAGGCCGTGACTGAAGCAAATTGGTTTTGCTTCTTAAGGCAATTTCAAGATAATTTTTATTTTTCCCTTTGCTTCCTCAGAATAATTTTAAGAGGGTTGGTGTTTGGATGACCAGCATTAGGAATTCCTGTGACCTAAAGCTGAAACCACAACCTGCTCCTAGCTCCTGATGTTTCTGGGACACTTTTCTTGGGAGCTGGGTATGTCTCATCTGGGATGCCTGGGAGCAGATGGGTGCCTTTGGTGGGTTTTGCTGGGTTTAGAGCAACATTTAGGAGATTTGACATTCATAAAATGTTTTACCTGGGCCTCACATTTCCCATCAGTGTGTGGCTGGAGAGAACTGTGAGCTGTGTGTGAATCCTCCTCGCTGGGACTCACAGGCCTCGATTGGGCTGTGCCCATTCCAGGTCTGGACGGATTGAGCAGATCTGGATGGATTGAGCAGATCTGGATGGAGTCAGAGATCAGCAAAGTGCTGATTGCAGAGAGCACAGCAGCCAATGGATCAGGATCTGAGGCACAGCAACCTCCTTTTAAAAACTTCTTTCTCTTTTTATTGTCCCTCATCACGGATCAGCAGCCTCTGCTAAGCAGTGGGTTTTTTGTGGGCTGCTGTTGTGATTTGTCAGCAGTTATTTTTCAAGTGTTCTTTCACAAGAAAGGAGATGATTTTTCTGTTTTCCAAGTCTCTATTTTTCCCCCCTAAAGCTGGGCAAAGTTCTTTTCAAGTGCTTTGTGGCTCCTTAGATTCAAACTGTGAGACACTGTCAGAAGAGACTCGTCCAGGATAAAAGTAGGAGCTTTCCATGGGGGTCTGTCTTTAAAACACTTACAGGAAAATGCATTTCACTGCAACTGCTTTACCTTTCTCTTTGGTATTAAAATCTCTTTCTTCTCCTGTCCTCACATGTAAGCAGAGGTAGGGCAGCTGTGAGAGCTAAAGACAAATAAAATTAGCTCTAAATACAGCTATTAGTGACACATTCTAGATTTATGACAGCAAAATAAAGCTGCTCAGAGTCCACTATTTATCATCTGCTCCTGGAAACCTTCCTGTGGTGTGATCTAATAGGGACAGTAGTAGCTTTTTAAACATCACAGTAAAGCAGGGGAGAGGTGAAGGCTTGTATTTTCTCATATTGCACTTATATTTTAATTCTTGGTGTGGGACAGAAATAAGGCATTTCAAAATCAATAATTTGCAGAGTTTTTTAGCTTTTACAGTAATTAGAAGCTGAATTATAAAGACAAATTAACATTTGTGGAATTCTCTCAAAGCTGTAGCAAAACTCCTTCCTGGCCCCCAGAGGTAGCAAGGACTCAGATCTGCAGTTCAGGGTTTCTGCCACGCCTGGCATTCATCACTAGCATGAGCTATTGTGGTGAAAATTGTTGCTGTAACTTGTCTGTTTTGCCTAAATTCAATTTCATACAAGTGAAACGCTGCTATTTCTTTAAAGAGAGGATTGCAACAGAAATTATATGATATGACATTCTTGAGCCTTGCAAATAAATGCTTTGGTTTGCCTTAAGTATAATACAAAAATTAACTTAGGAGAAAATCCTAAGTAAATTAACTGTAGCGTGATTTATTGCTCCTGAATTCAGGAAAGTTGATCTGAATAGCTGAACACTTTTGGTGCCCAGTGGAAGGGATGGCAAGCAGGGTGTCCTGGCTCTCCAAATTACTGCATTTCGAGCTGGGTGTCTGTTTTAGGTGCTGTTATTCAAGGTTTTTGCTCATCACTGTAAGACACATGAGAAGTTCCCAAGGACCTTCTGGGGGATAACTTAAATTCATTCACAAGTTCCTTTTCACCGATGAGTTAAAAACTACTGCCTTTCTCACAACTTTTTGTAGAGTTTGATGTGTGTTTAACTCTTCCGTAGGACTTGTGGTCCACGGCTACCAAAGACCTCCAGGAAGAACAATGAGAGGCCCTGGGTTGTGTGTTTGAAATGTGCTGAGGTGAATTAGGAGCCCCAGCAGCCCTGACTTCCAGCAAGACGTGGATTCCTGAGTCGCCAGATGCTCCTGAGAGATGAAACCCTTTTCCTGATGTGGAAGCCGAGCAGGAGCCTCTGCAGTGCCTTGCAGAAGGTTGAGCAGAGAAGCAGAGCCACATCCCCTTGGTTTGACTCCGAGCCCAGGGTTCCAGCATGGTGCTGACAAGGCCTGGCTGCTGGAAAATGAAATCATCTCAGGCACGGCTGTAACTTCGTTTCAGGCAGCTGGGCTCTCTGCTGAAGAACAGTCATGGAAAAGAAAATCCAATTTCCCCCATGAAAGCCTGGTTGTACGAGACTGTGAGCACTTCATCTCTTCTGGGAATCACTGGGAGTTCTGTCCTACCCCCACGCCGTTTGGGAACTGGAATGTTGGTGGAGGCTTGTTGGGGATCCTGGGGGTGCTCACCTTCAGTCAGGCCTTGCAATAACCAGGGCTATTAGAGCAGCAGAAATTAAAGATCCTTCAAGTCACCCATGCCAGCTACAGAACGCTTCCCCACAGCACACGTTATTGACTCTGCAGAGCAGAAGGGGTGGTGCAAAGAACTGAGATTAATGAGACTCTGCTGAGCCAAATGGCATTTGACACACGTTACACAATATCTGCATATGTTATTAAAATTACGAGTAAGCAAATGCCATTTCTCATTTCCATTTGCAGCATGGTCCATTTTGAGGCCCAGTAATTGCATAGATGTCACATCTGTNCCCTCTGCCACTTGACTCCATGGCAACCATGAATACTAATGAGGCTCCTTCCCGCCAGAAAGCTACCCCCTAGACAACGACTCAGCCATTGGTGGGCAGGAGTGACCTCACCATTTAAATCCACCAATTGTCAAGGGCCATGGGGGCTGGACAGGGGGCAGGCAGAGGCGTTCCTGGGCGGGGATAGCAGGCCATAAAAAGCCCTGTCTCTGGACAGGAGCTGCCATTTTTTCTCCTTGGACTAGCCTGGAGAAAGCCCGGTGTTGGAGGAAGGCCTCTAATTTTCCATCTAAAGCACAGCTCCAACACTGCAGTCCCCTGCCACTGGGGCTTATGCCAATCTTGGACGCCTAGGGTCTCCGATCTTGGTAACCTGGGTTTTTCTTTTTCCTTTTTTTGGACGATTATTTTTTTTTGTCAATAAACTTACTTTTGCTTTCGATCCTGGACTGGAGATTGTCCTTATTTCTGACAAAAGGATGCATATTTTTATTTACTTGTGTTGAATCACTCCTTGTCCAGCCCGTTGGGTCCATGCCCTTGTGACTGCAGGAGCAGTGCTAAGTGAGGTTTGCATGCAAATTTGGTATTGCACAAAATGATCAAGTTACTTTCCTTTCCCATTATCTTTGTGTTTGTCGGACAAATCTATCAGTCCAAAACAGGCACTGAATTGTGAGCAGTTCCCTTTCTCTCTTGCAGTCTTCAGGCCTGTTCTCTCTCTTCATTTTTATTTGCTGGTATATGCCTAACTTTGGCACAACTTTGGGTTCAAAAGCACTTCAATGTGCAAACCAGCCAAGTACTTTGAAAAATATATTTAAGAGCCTGCCAGAAAATAGTGTTTTCCTCTTCTGGAGATCACGTTAACATTGACACCACACTCTTGATGAAACTCCTCTGGCCTGAGAGAGAACTTCCATTTCTCCTCAGGGAACAGTGGATCCCTGTCTGCTGTGCTCAACCACTTGGAGCAGAAGCAAATTACACTTTTTGAGAATCACTCTGTATTTTTTGTCCAGCACTGTTCAGCTTAAAACCAACACTTCTCTTAATGCATGGTGCTTACAGAACTTCCCAAAATGGCAAAGCACATCCAGTCTGATTTAACCTCTGAGATTTCCTAGGTTTGCTTTCACTCTTCTGCTTCAAGTTCTTCTTACTTTAACGTGCACAAAAGCCACGTAATTTGTTCTGTGCTTGCCGGGTGGGAAGGTGAAATCCCAAATTTAAGGCATCCTCTTAGAGAATTCTGCTTTCTCTGGAACCGCACGGAGGGAGCTCCATCTCAAACCCCATAAGATTTGTGGTTTTTATTTGAGAATTTCAGGGTTTGCCTGTGAAGATCAAGAGAAATTAGAGATGACTGAGCAATGTGAATTAAACAACTGGTAGGAAAATCAAGCAGATTTCCAGAGCTCTCCAGCTTATGCAAAAACCAGACAACCCTTGGTGTGGGTGGACCATGACCTGAGGGGAAGACAGACCCAGGAAAAAGGGATGGACACTTGGCTTGGCCATTACTCAGCAGGAGCTTGGTACCACAACGCTGCCCTTGACAGCAAAGTGAAAATGGTGAAAAGCAAAAAGCACATTTAGCACAGAATTAGGGTGTTGGGAACAAAAGGTTGATACATTAGAGGACTACAAAATAGCCATATTTTAGGAGTAGGTGATTATAGCTGGATTATATTTGTAATATGCAAACAGAATAAAGTCCAAATCTGTCATGGAATGTGTAGCAGCGCTTTTAAAAGAGCTAATTCCATAAAGCTTAAAATAATTATGAGCCACATTGATTTAGAGAAAGAATTAAGGCTGAAAAATTTGAATAATTGGAGACTGTGTAAGAATACTTTACTAGATGCTGTGCAGAAATATTTCCACAGATGAGAAATTCTCATATAATGATAAAATATTTTCCTATAATGGCTCTAATCATGGCAGATGCTAAACAGCAGGCAATAAAACTGTCAGATTTAAATTGGCAAATCAGGTTTGGCTGCATCCTACACTTTTAAAGGGTTGGCCAAGAAACCCAGGCCATTATTGTTGGTTTTCAGTCAGCCTTGGAACACAGGAAAGATTTACAGAAAAGGAAGCAAACAGATACAGGGTATTTTTTAATGTTTTATTAAGAAATTGTATTAGCATGATTATTAACTGTTTGTGGGGTTTTTTTAAACAAAGCAGTCTAGTTCCTACTTGCATAATTAATTACATACATAAATATAAATATAAATATCAATGTCAGTGTCAATATCTATATCTATATCTATATCTATAGCTATAGCTATAGCTATAGCTATAGCTATAGCTATAGCTATAGCTATAGCTATAGCTATAGCTATAGCTATAGCTATAGCTATAGCTATAGCTATAGCTATAGCTATAGCTATAGCTATAGCTATAGCTATAGCTATAGCTATAGCTATAGCTATAGCTATAGCTATAGCTATATCTATATCTATATCTATATAAAAAATATAAGACTACATAAAAACATACACACACACACACATGTATCTGTATATGTACATATGAACTGGATTGAAGCATTATCAGAATGGTATCACAACTCCTGCCCAGATAATTTTTCTCAGGGATAGGCAGCATCAATTTTTCATTTGGAAAAAACCAGTTCATTCTCTTTTCTCTTTTCTTTAGAAACAGATGAGTTTTGAGCCCTGCACAATATATTTGCCAGACATTCTGGCCCTTTATTCAACAAGATAGATCAATCCTGAAGATATAAAACAGCAGATTTCAAATAATAAAAAGTATATTTTTAAAAGTTTAATTCTGAGTTTTAGGTGGATTTAGGCAATCAAAGTTAGGAATTGGAATGCGGGAGTTACAATATAAGTTAATTCTGTCCCTATTTTTATAATTTTCTTGTAAGTGATATTTAATAACATTTAATAAGTACTTGGAACATTGCTTCTATTTAAAAACTGGCTGCAGAAATAAGTCTCACATTGGTTTAATTTGTAACATCTTCAGACAGATGCTGGCACAGGCCATGACGCCGGGTTTGGAGCTCAAATGTGGAACATCTCGTGTGCCACTGTTCTTCCAGCTGCTCCAGCAGCCTTCCCTGAGAAACACAGAGCCCTTGGAAACTGGATTTGCAGTAATCAGTGCTTGCTGCCGGTGGTTTACGCCGTGCTGAAGCTGGGAGCGTTCCCAGGGCTGCTCACATCACTGTCAAATTCGGCTGCGACTGTCACAGACTCAGATTTGCTGCTCTGGGAACCATCCCATGCTGCTGCTGCATTCTTCAGCCTGCAGAATTCACAGGAGTGAACGGCTTGTCTGGGGAAAACTCCCCGTGCCCCCCAGGAAAACCTGTGCCTGGGGGAGTTCTGACACAACCATTGGAATGATACAACTTTTAAAGCATTTCTGTAGCCGGAGCCTGGGGTTTGTCCGCCTCTGCCCAGAGGAAAGGGGATTGAAGGTTCTGTTCAAAGGACTCTGTGTCAGCGGGTCAGACCTGGGGAGTTTAACATTTCCACAGCCTGGGAGTAACAGCAGGTACCCAGGAGATAAGGGAACATTAAATAAAAGACCACTGATGGACCCTAAAGAAGATAAACCCCAAACTTGCCCCATGGCACAGTCAGAGACACCTGGGCTGGAAAAAAACTGATATGAGAACCAAAAAATGAGGATAAATTAGCACAGAAGACAAAGGAATCAATAACCAATAGGAAATCAGATCCTAGGAACTGTGCAATTTGGGACCAATAAACGAGAATTGCTTTGGGGTTTGTGTGCATAGATCTGTGGAAAGTCTAGTAAAATAAAAAATGTCAATGGAATGTTTTCCATGGCACATCCCAGAATAAAGCAATGCCTGATTCTCTATCCCTACAAACAAAGTGCCACAGGGCTTTTCTTTTCCTCCCGAATTTCCGTGCCACCGTCATCACCTGAATGCCAGCCTGGTGTGGCTTTGCTGAGGAATATTTTAGTCAGGACACGCTGAGAGATGGAGACACCCAAAGGTCTGCAGAGACCCTGTCAGCTTCTTGTCTCATCCTCCCTCCGAGCTGCTGCTTATTTCTGCTCCTTGCAGGGTGGGACTGTGCTGGGTGGCTCTGGGCACTGGTTTGTGGGGTATTTCTGCTCTTACAGAGGGACTGCGCTGGTTTGTGGGGTATTTCTGCTCCTTGTGGGGTGGGACTGCACTGGTTGGTGGGGAGCTGAAAATGCCACAGCTACACCAAGTGTGCAAGCACCCGTGGTTATCACCTGCCCTTGTCAGTACCGACGGCACCTCCCGGCTGCTCTGGCAGGTTCCTTGGAGCAGGACCTCTCCGAGGAGGGAATTAGCAGCGATCCTGGGAGAAGGGCTGCCTGGGAATTGATGTAAATAGCTTGGTTAATGATTCTGCTAACCCAAAGTGGCATGTGATTGTAATGGAAATGCTACACTGCTTGGAAAACAAGATATTAATTTAGAACATAAGGACAAGAAGAAATAATGTTTGGGGATTGAGTAAAGGGCATTCAGCTTCTCAAGGCTCATTTCCTTTTTCTGTAGTACTCCATTAAGCACAAGATGCTATCATGATTTTTAATGACCCCGATGTTTTTGCCTCAACAGCTTTGTCTGGTAGACAATTCCAGGCACTGTGATGTTCTCATGATTGATAGCAGGTTCCTGTGTGCCTGCCCGGGTTCCAGGCTTTAATTCCACTGGAGAAACTCGTTGGGAATCACCACTACGAAGGAAAAATTTTCTTCTCTTCTCATCATAATAACGAGTGGCTGGAATCAAGAGATTCACGCTGCAGCTCGACGTTTAATGGCATTGTATAATATTTTTTTTTCTAATTGAGTAACACTCTACATCAATTTGCAGAGTCTCTCCATACATTTTAAGAGCTTATTAGTGCTGGAGTCCTTGGTGTTTTGGACGAGGTGTTGCAGCCTGACAGTGATTAAATCTCCCACCAGGAATGTGCCTTTCCCAAGAGACGAGAATGCTAATGGGCTGGGGACATGAGTAGGAATATGTTAATAAAGGAGCTTCTCCTCTCCCTGGATTGTGCACTCCTCCTGTTTGCTGAGCTCTAGCACGTGGTGGTTTTGTATGCTGGGAACCCACTGCCTTATTTTATGCAGAGATTGGAAAAGACATCCATGCAAGTCCTGGTTTTGCACCATTATGAGGGAAAAATAAATGTGTTCATATTTCCATATTTATGGTGCAGCCTTGTCCAGAAGTGCCAATCAAATGTTACAAAAATCCCGTGAATGGAAATGTCTCTGTGTCTTTGCAAAAGTCTGCTGCCATTGCTAATGAGTTGTCTGGAAAGAAATCCACCAATTGTGCATAATCCCTTCAATTTGTCAGCTCATAAACACTTCGGGATGGCCAGTTACCAAAAACTTCAAACCTGACCTTAAATCCTCTCCCACCAGCTGCTGCCAGCCAGCTCCAGGCTTCCCCTTGGACAAAGAGGGCTTTGACTGACAATCCCTTGTACAAACCTTTAGCATATCTTTGCTTTATTGGGATTTGCAATAATTAAAAAATATAATTTAACATGATCATAAGCAAGAAAGACTGTAGCAATTAATTACATTTTGTCAGGAAACACTTAGTATTAAATTTCATCCTTTACTGGAGGATTCTGCTCATACTTATAAATGTACTGACCTTTACTAAACATCTGCTGCTGAAAGTTTATCCTTTCCGAGAGAGAGAGAGAGAAGGAAAAAGGGAGAGGTTTTGGAGGAAAACTCAAATTTTCAATCTGAAAATGCAAAGTGTGGGGTCATTCTGGCTGCCCCAAATGTCTGGAAGCTGTTCCTTTGTTACCATGGGATGGAAACACCAAGAAGTTGTTAAGAAATTGAACTTCTGTTCTCTGGACTTAGGTATGGAGAACAACAAATGCAGGCATTGGACATTTTGAACTACATGCTGTGGATATATAAAGGCCGTTATATATAACTGCAGGATGCATAAATAAAAAAGGTCCATGTTCCACAGAACCACAGAATTATCAGGGTTTGGAAAGACCTTCAGGACCATTTATTCCACCCATCAACCCAGCGCCACCATCATCAACCATATTCCCACGTGCCACATAAAGAATAATCATTTCTACAACCCTTTTGCCACATAAAGGACAATTCTCTGCTTAAAGAATAAAGCAAAATAACCCCCCAACATGCTGCTCCTGTCCCTGCACGAGAAATTGTGAATTTTGTGAAATAAGCTGGATCTGATATCAAGCATGGGGCTGCCACACAACAGATTGCTCTAGGACCAAACAAAGACCAGGAAATGGTAACCCCAATTTATTATCCTCTCTGGGCCTTATGCAAAGCATTTGGGTATTGACCTGAGGGTGAGGGGAGTTACAGCTCGCAAAAAGCAAAGGATTATCGAGCGTACTGAGAAACACTGATAGTGGAAATTGCTTTTTTATTAATCCATGCTTAAATTCCCTGTCTGTAATTCTTGTGACCTAAATAGTTGTTCAGTGGGAAACCTCGGTGCTCCAGCAACTCCATGTGTGAGATCCCTGTTCCCTTTCTTTTTTTTGGAAAGGCTCCTCCTGAGTCATTAAAAATGTTTATCAAGTGTAGCATAAATTGTCTGGGATGAAGTTGCTGGTGTTTTTAACTGCTTTAATCACCAGTGTCTGCATCCTGCCCGTGCTCAGTTCTGCTCTTGGCAGCTCTGGGGGCTTCACAACGAGTCCTTTGGGCTGGGGGGAGCAACTGCTGGCCAAAAACTGCAGGCAAGTATTACATGACAAAATGGGGAAAATAACAGCAGAAGGAAATTTCTCTTTTCCAAAAGACTTGAGAAAGAAAACAGCACGTGGCCCAAAGCCAGTGAAGGCACTGGAAGCCCTTTGGCTGCCTGCAGTGGATTTGGGATGAAAGCACGGAACAGGTGAATGTTGCTGTGCTTGGCTGGTATTTAACACCCGACTTTATCAGCATGAGGATTGCTGGAAAAAGCAATGCTCACCTGCTGCTTAGCAGTGAATTGCTGTTTAATGCTTTTGGTGGGGCTTGGATCGCTCATGTCCAGTCTCTTGGGTTACCTGGACTATTTTGGAATTTATTCCTAAAGAATAGGATTAGCCGCCTGGACAAGCCAGATGAAAATTTTTCTTTCAAAATCTTTAGAGTGCACAAACCTGGGGATTTGTAATGGGGAAGGAGTTCCCAAACGTGTACAGGGGGTTCCTGGCATTGCTGGGGGAGAGTGCTGGGCTGGGAGAATCAATTCTGAGTAAGTGGGGACATTTCCAAGAGCACTGTGGTGCCCTCAGGGGCCTCAGAACCAGCAGAGGTGTGTCCTGCTGGGATGGCAACTTCTCTGAATCCCACCCAGCGGCAGCAGAGGGAGATCAGGGACTCAAACCCTGCCTTTGCTGTGCTACCTTGGAAAGTTTTGCTGTTCTTGTTAGCAGTGGATTCTCATCCCACCCGTGGTTCCTGCTGGCTCTGGTATCCTTCACTGCCTGCCCTAAACTGTTCCAGAGCATTTCTGTGCAGCTGCTAAACAGCCCCATCCATCACTGAGAGGTGGGTGACGCTGTTCCCGAGCACAGATAGATCTTGTAAAGTACTTTGGGATCCTTTGGGATGAAAGGCGCTATTTAAATCTGAGACTTTATTATTGTCTGCCCCGCTCCACAAATAAATCATCTCGCAAAATGACTGTGGAAGAAATTACTCTTGCATAAATGAATTCATCCTGTTCTCCCACAGAGAGATGAAAAAACTTTATAATAACTATCAAATTGTTTTACAACCAAAATATTGCAATGTTTGAGTAGTTTCCTACTTGTGACTTTGATAATGAGTTTTTGAAAAGCAACAAAAAATGTTTCTAGAAATTGGAAAATAAGATTAGCATATCTGTTATGTAGGATCCTTTGTTAAGTCAAGCTATTTCTTGTTTGGGTGATAATAGCTGTGCCTTTGTTAATTATTATTTCATATTGTCATTATTAGGCTATTAATAATTTATAGTAAAAGCTGCATCTTTTTGCTATGTAAATGTTTTCATTCTTATGCATCAATTCCTTATTCCATTATTAATGTGATTCATAAATACGTTACATTTAGATCTTCTTACAGGAGAAGAGATATTTACTACTGTATTTTCCCTTTTGTTTGGATGTGAGGTAGAAAAAACGTGTGAAGAGAAGATGTCCAGAGAGATTTTAGGGGCCGTGCTCACACCTCTGCCGTAAGGCAGGGGTAGGACCATGACTGAATGGCTCTTGTGCTCCCTTCAGTACATTGTTGTTTATATTTCATGATTTGTCACTGTGGTATATTTGCCCTTTGAGAACGCACAGGCTCAGAGGTTTCCAGCTGCAGACAGCAGGGCTGGAACGTGCCTGTGCTGTGCTCAGCCAGCCTTGCTGAGAGTTCGCAGGGCTTTTTCCAGTTCCCCCACCCTGCATTCTGGATAATTGTACCTGAGGGTTTTACAGGACACCTGCCTGAGTGTAATTTCACTCCACAAGTTGAGAAAGAACCCACAACCCACAATAACAACAAAAAACCCTCTCAGAAGGGTTCAGGGGTTGCACAGGTGGAACACAGCGGGGCTGGAGCAGGGCAGGGGCTTCTCTCCCCAGGCTGCTCCTGCAGGGCTGCCCCAGGGCCCCTGGAGCAAACCTGTGCCAGGGGCTTGTCCAGAGATTTATGGGAAGTGAAAAAGGGGCTTCAAATCTCAGCACCTTTTGTGGCCACACAGGCAGGGCTGGCACTTTTTCTTTCCTAAAAATGCCACTCCGAGGTGATTTTCAGGTTCCCACTCGCAGATTAACCAAGAGTGTCCTGAGCACTGAGCACGACCAGGGCAGTCCCTGCTCCCCGGGACCCCTCAGGTGTTATGGGCACTCCTCAGGCTGGGTGGACTCTGCATCCTTTTGGAGAGCTGTTTTCAACCTTCATCTCTCTCATTCACGGTTTTAACATCAAGTTCAAAGGTCTGCACAGTCGCCTTCAGGAACTCCTTGTCCTAAAAGTTCCCACTCGTTCAAGCAGGGCTTTAATCCTTCCTCAGTCCAGGCAATTCCCTGGATCCTGGGGCAGGACCAGATTGCAGTAGCCCATTTCAGGCTTTGTGTTTGCAGTTTCAGGAAAGCTGCAGCACGAAAGGCACTTTCTGTACCTTCCTGAGGGCCACTGTCCAGAACCTGCTCATAGCACTCATTCCAGCAGCCCCCACCCAATAAAAATGAACATCCCACAGAATGATGATCTGATCAATGGAACTTGGGTCTTACGTAAGGGAGGCATAACAAGGGGCTTCTTTAATAAATAAACAAAATCCCACTTCTCCACCAAACACTTTATTTTTATTACAGGCTATAAAGGAACAAACCACTGCTCTCAAATTCCGTGTTCTTGGTACTTTAGGTGTTCTTTAAGTCCAAAAGCAATAAATGTTAGAGCAAACAGAAATTAGTTTTATGTCAGCTTAATCTGTACCATGGCACAAAGCAGCGTCCCTTATTTTTTCACTGATCATTTACAACTGCGTCACAAAGGATGTGTTTCCCTCAAAGCATGAAATATTCAAGAACAGTCAGATCATTTTCTATGATTCTGTTGAGGCATCAGCACTTCCAGCCTCAAGCTCTTGAATGTCATATCAACAAGTTGTGTACTTGGCTTAATAATCACATTTTAGATCAGGCTGTATTCCTGTCTTTTTGAAATTTTATATTTATATTTGGAAGCAGTGAGATTCCTGTTTTCAGGGAACTTTTTTCCATCTTCTCTCTTCTAAAACTTTTTTCTTCTCTTCTTCTCCCTCCCCTTTCCAGATTTTCGTGTGATCACATGGGATCCCTGGGACAATGCCTGACCTGGCCTGGACAAGGCAAGGCTGTACTGGGAGGAGATTTTGAACTTCCCAAGGTTTCAGTTCTCTGAGTGCAAAGCTGCTCTCCCACCTCCTTCCCTTGGTGCTGTTCTGTGCATTTTCCAGGAGCTTCTGCTGGAATGACCCATGGGATGGAGCTGGATTTGAGATCCCCCTCAGGGCAGAGTGCAGAGCTCTGGAGCCCAATGGCATCTCCTTCCTGTGGAAATACTCTTAGGAGGAGACATCTAGGGGAAGGAATGGGGGAAAGAGTTCAGAGGTCCCTTTGGTTTGTTTTTGGGTTTTTTGGTGGTTTTTTTCCCCTCAGTGTTCCAAACTAAAAGAGGGAACCCTGTGGGAGCTGAGTCCTCCCTAAGGAACCCCACACACAGTGACAGATTTTGACCCCAGCAGTGAACAAAGCCCTGTCCTCTGCCATGGTGTGGGTGCAGCTGAGTGGGTTAAAAATGAGATGTGTGTGTTTGTGTGTATTTATTTTTCAGCTGGATTATCGTGGGCTTTGGCACGACTCTCAAACACGTGGCTGGTGGAGAAAGAAATCTGGCAACCAGCTTAGCTTGAAACACTCGGTTTTAAAGTGCCTCTGGATTTTGGAAGGGCTCTGGAGCTCAGTTTCTGGGGTTAAGGCTTTGACCTGTGTTGGTTTCCATTGCTGGGGCTGGAATCCCTGTGTTCTGATGTTATCATAAGAGGAGCTGAAATGCCAATGTGTGAGGGAGAAGTCAACTGGAGCATTATTGTGTTTTGGTTTACTACTGCCATGACAAGGTTATTTGTCTTTTCATGTGCAAGCAACAGGAGACACTGGTTTTTCCCTCAGCATCTGTGTTCAGGAGCACTGGCTCAGCACTGGGAGGCAAATCCATGGGAATCACCTGATGAAACAATGAGAACTCCCAGCTCAATGCCTTAATGCTTATTGGCAAAAGCTGTCCGGGTTTAACTGATCCCTTTCACATCCATGGCTGCAGCACAACTAACTAATGCCATCCAGTGGCAATGGCACAGCATAAATTGGATGTGTCAGGCTGCCCAGCCAGGGCCGAGCAGGGTTGTTCGAGGTTCTGGCTGTTGCAAAGCTTAATTAACCTGAAAAAGGCACTAATGAGTGGCGAGTGGCTCATCCCAGCGGATGGCAAAGCAGGGGATGTGTTTTATAACCAGTACGTGTCTGCAAGGCCTCTCCCCCAGTTCTGTAAAACAAACCAGTCAGGCTGGACAGGATTGCCTGGTTGGGAGCAGGGTGGGTGTTGAATTCTGAAATGAAATTGTTGTCACCTCAGTTTCTGCTTTGCTGCACAAAACTTAGATTTTATTGAAATATTGACAAGATGTTGCACTCCAAGTAGAAGCCCAAGGTGTGGGTTGGTTTGAGGATTATTTGCATGACAGAACAGTCCCAATATGAAGAAATTGACTCAGATTTGGTTATTTCTGCCTAAAATGTGCTCCTATATGCAAGACAAATAAATCTAGAGACTAGATCTCTGTAACAGAGACTTTTACTTCCTGGCCAGAAATTTTCTCTCCCCAATAATTTAGCAAAGATTTGCAGGGCTCCATTTAGATAATTTGAACAAGTGATCTGAGAGAGTCTGGTTCATTTTGGCCTTAAACAAATGCAGTGATTCCTGTGAACTCCACTCCCAGCAGAGCAGGAGGGTCACTAATGAGCACTTGGGGGCCATAACCTCTTCCACAGGCACATCTGGGTCTCAAAGGGAGCATCTGCTCCCATCTCTGCCTCACTGCTATTAAACAGCTGGAGATCTGCTGCCTCAGGAGCAGAGATTGAACCATAAACCGGAGTTTGTGAGGCTGGCTCCTCTGCTTTCAGCCCCTCTCCCAGCCTGTTCATCCAGAACCCCACAGAACCCAGGCAGGCAGTGCCACAGTGCAGTGTGATGGCACAAAGGGCTGTGTGGCAGTGCCATCCATCAATGCTTCTCCTCCTTGCTGGCCGTGCCTTGTGAGGGACAAAATATCCACAAGTGCTGCACATCAGAGCCTGCCTGCTTCCAGCACTCGGCCAGAAACGCTCAGGATACAGCAAGAATATCCAGATATTGTCAGTACCACTGGCACACAGGCTGCCGAGTAATTTGCATGGTCTAATAACAAAATTCTGTCTCTCTTGGACTATAGCCTTTAAGAAAAAAAAAAAAGGTGCATATTGTTTGTTTCCTGCCTGAAAACAACCACCCAGCACTGAATGCTAAAATAGAATTATTTCCATTATGTTTTGTCACTTTTTCTGGAAGATGCAGTGTGCAGACTTTAAATAAGAAAGGAAGCCTGAATTATTTGTGTAAGCTAAAAGGTCATGAGTAATTTTTCCTGCCAACTAATATCTATTGCCAAAAGAACATTCTATTCAGACTGAAGAATATTAAAAAATGTTGACAGCCCAGAAGACCTTTATCTGAGAGGAAACAGTGTTAATTATGGCACATTGATTTAAACTCAGAGAGGTCTGATGCATCATTTAAAATTCATACTGTTACTCATTTGCCAGGTGTGTTTTACAGCCGTCACATTTAAGAAAATGCAGATAGTGCAAGGTCCAAGGGATCGCTTGCCTTAAACCGTTCTCAGGCTCTGTGTGTGTTTGGATTCCGGTGTTTGTTTTGGTTCTTTGTTACAGATTTTTTTCAAGTGCTGCTGCAGAGCCCTTGGGCACAGCAGTGAGGAGGGGATGGAGCTCTGGGCTCAGAGCTGCCCGTGGTTCCCTCAGGTCAGACAGGGGGAACACAGAACCTGCAGCAGCCTCAGAACTTTGCAGCAGCCTTTAGGCAATTTGAACCCGTGAAACTCCCATTCTAGAGAAGCCTAATACGGTGGGATAGCTAAAAGTGGATAACATTTTGCATGTAAAGCACAGACGTAATCATTTTATTAAAAAAAATACTTGAAATTATGATACGTGCTTCTGGAGTATATGATCAAGTAAATGTCATAATTATTTCATTAATTAAAATGCCATTTTAATTAATATGAAGCCCAGAACCTGTTCTGTTCCTAAATATCTCAGTTCAGGCACGTTAGCATGGCAGGTAACTTGACAGTGATACAAAGTCTGGCCAGCTGGGGCACTGAACAGTTTTTTAAAAATCCTGTAATTAGCAGAAAAAGAGCTGCATGAGTGCTCAGTTACTTCATGCAGGAGCACAGAATTAATTTATGCATGCTTGCCCAATTAACTTCTGCATGAGTGCCCACTTACTGCATGTCTGAAGGGCCAATTACTTCATGCATGAGCACCCAATTAATTTCTGCATGAACACCCAATTAATTTCTGCATGAGGAGCAAGCCTGTGCTGGGAAGGTTGGCCAGTTCTCCAGGCATGAGCTGGGCATGAGCCTTGTGTGGGACACCCCCCTGAATCTGGGATCTCCTGGACCCCTGGATTTACCCCAAGATGAGAGCCAGCCTGGATCATCCCAATCTGGATTTATAACAAAGATCTCGTCGCTGTTCCTGTGCCAAGGAGGCCTCGAGCAGCGAGCTCGGGTCTCTCCCAGGCTGCACAATGCAAATCCTGGGAAAACCTGGCTGTGAAGGGCTCCTGCAGCTCTGTCCTGGGCCCGGGGAAAGGTCACGGCCTGTGCTGGCCACCCACGCTCCTGACACGGGAGAGCTTTGCAGGAGTGGTGCTTAAAAACGATTCCTGATGGAAACAGAGTTCTGAGCTTCACCCTCAGAAGCGGCCAGAGCTCCCTGTGCCACTGGTGTCCCCTCCAGCACCCCGAGGCCGCAGCAGGGCCAGAGCAGAGCGCAGGGAACCCAGGGCTCACATCCCCGGCCGGAGCCAGGACCGGCCACGCCAGTCCCCGCCAGCACTCACTGCCCCCTCATCCTTAGGATGCACAACAACAGAGTTCTGTAATTTGTAACACGGTAATGAATTAATTGCAGTCATCAGGAGGCTTTTCCCCATTGATTTAAGCAGTATGAAATGACTTGCTGCTATTTATATCATCAATCTTCTTTTACACTTCTCTAACTTCCACGCAGTAATATTGATACAAATAATTCCTTTTGCCTGAAATATGCATTTCTCAAGCCAAAGCACATTAATGCTCCCATTGTACAACTGTTGAATAAGCAGCCCTGAGCCCTACATTTACCTGATTTGCATATCTAAAAATGCAAAAATGCACAATGGTATTCTTCAAGCTTTTGTCATATTAGTTCCATTATGTACTGGCTTCTGAAAATAAAGATTTAGGTGACAGATTTTTCTTCTTCTTCTATCTTAAGATGGGATTTTTTAATAGTTGATTTGACATATAAAGGCAACTTTGTCCTTTTTTTTCCTCCTCGTGTATTCTCTGCTGAATCAGTAAACATCTATAATTCCTGACAAGGTCACTTAATTATCAGCAGTGCTGGCTGAAAAAGAGCTGCCTTATCTCTGCTGCTGCTGCTTCTCTTGTGGAGCTGAGCATTGCTGGAGCACCTCATGGGTGTTCATTAATTGCTGTTAATTCAGGAGCCCCTCAGGATGCATTTAGCCTTCCTTCAGATCTGGGTGTCACCATGAGTGGGTTCTCTGTCACGTATCTCTCTCTCCAGTGTGCCAGTGCCCCAGGTTTGTCAAAGGAAGAGGAGCAAACAGTTTTAAGCCCTAAGCAGGAGGGGTGGATGGACCTGGGGGTGGAACAGTGAGCAGGAAAAGGGGGAAGTCCCTTCTCTCAGCTGGTCTTTCTCTGAGGAATGAGGGAGAGCAGTGCTGTGGGTTTAAAGTTCCAGGCTGTGACTTGGAAACCTCAGACCCAACTTCCACCTTCATCACAAATGTCTGGCGAGGGTCTGGGCATGACATGAGCTCTTCCTGTGTCTCATCTGTACAGCAGGGACAATAATCTTCCATTTATCCACACTGTTGGAGCTGGGACATTTGTTAAGTGCGCCTTACACAAGTGAAGGTGGGGGCTCTGGATATCATCAACGTGAAATATAACTTGTTCTGTTGTTAAGATACAACTGCTGATATAAAATATTATAGAAACAGATCTTCAAATAAATGGCCACATGTGGTCTCTCCCTCCTTCCCCACCCATCTTCTCTCCTTGCCAAGCACATTTCAGGCAGTGAAATCAGCCCAGGGATTGTCTCTCCAAGAGCTTTCTGCTTGGGCATGGGGTGAGTGTCCAAATTATTTGGAACCAGGTCACAGAAAGCCTTGGGAATGGTTTTGGAAGCCTTCTGCTCAGCGTACAGCTGTGCTTCAAAAAAGGGATAACAACTCCTCGCTACTGTGCAGAAGAGGACAGCAAATGATATGGTGCCTCTGCAGACACAGGCAGAGCAGAGACAAGCCTCGCACATTAGGAGATGCTGATTTCAATGGAATTATACTCCCGTAAAATTACAGTTCTGGTGAATCAAATTATATCTTTCACATCTCATAATTTCATTCTCTTCTCCATCCAAAGGGAAAAAAAAAGTCCTGATTAAACAAACTCCCTCCCTATGAAATGAGGCTGAAAAGGATTAAGGGTATTATCCTAGTGGAGAACCTCATAAAATAAGAATGTGTAAGAGGTATGCAAAACAACACACAGCAGGAGGAAGGAAACTCCTGTTTACCCTTTCTCATCATACAAGGACGAGAGAGATGGATCACTTACAAATCTTAAAAAGGCTAAAAGGAATCAGGGTTTTTACACAAAGAAAATTTACCCGGAGGGACAGATAAGGACTTAGCAGGATTCAAAAGGGATTAGACATTTGTATGGATAATAGGAACATCCACAGCTATGTTAGATAAGATTAGAGAAGGGAAGAAAGATAGAAGCACTCGTGTTTCAGGGCATGGCCAATTACTGGGAGACACAGGCACATTTTCCAGTGGAATATTCCCCCCCTGGAAAACGCCTTTCTGTGAAGCGTTGGGCAGTGATGTGTCCGTGTCAGTGAACCTTCCAATGGATTTGGCTTCAAAACTATTTCTGTTTTCTTGGCAACTTCCTCGAGACTGGGGGGTTGGGGAACGAGGGATGTGTTGTGGGATGGTCTCTTGGATAATCTGCTTGAGGTGGCAAAGCTCATTCCCGTCCCTGCATGCCATGACCAGGGAAATGTCCTACACCATCTGAGATGCTAAAGAGATCTCATTTTCTTCCCAGCATGGAATTGCAGAATTTTTGCAATTTAAAGATTTTTCTTGGGAGACAAATTCATCTTTTAGCCTAAGGGACAAGTCTTAACCGTTAGTGTTTGCTTTGTTGTAGATTACACAGTTATTCATTGTAAATAATTAATGCCTGACCAGCATCTGACCAAATCTGTTGTTTTGTTGTTGTGAAGGGGGTTTTTTGTTGGTTTTTTTTTTCAGTATTAGAAGAGTCAGAGAAATGGAGAAAGATAATTACAGAGGATAATTACTTTAAATGCTCTTAGATCTAAGATGCTAAGAGGCTAGCTGTGCAAAAGGAAAGTAACCATGATAAATACGGCATGAAACAACAGAGAGTTCAGGCAGAAAAAGGATCTGGTGCAGTTGTACAAGACATTTTTGGCAACAATTCCACGTAAATCTCTCAAATGAGTCCAGGTACTTAATAGGCAATTAAAGACAGCCAATGTAAATGAATTAATAGCAGACTCTTAAAAGTCATTAGTTGCTGTGTAATTAATAGAAAATTATAAAGGAAATAAATGCTTGCTTACAGCCTTATTAAGATCTGAATGTTACATCTTCTGAATTGATTGGGATGATAAAAATCCAGGGGAAAATATGGAAAGCACCATTAAATACTTGCCAAATCTGAGCAGAATTTCAATAGTGTGCAATCACCATTGCATATTTCAGAAGATGACATTCAGAATGTTTCAGTGTAGGTACTGAATGGAAGTTGGAAGAGGTTTATCAGAGTCCTTCCAGAGCTGGGACGGAGATCAGGAAGGAGGTCCAGCACGCTCAGGTAGGAGATCTCATGCATTTTTCAATCAGCAATAAATTGAGTGCTGCATAAGCTCAGAATCAGCCTGGGGTTCCCAGTACTCCCTGCCCTGCCCATCCACAGATCAAACCCAACTTCACTGTTCATTCCCAGAGTTGGGTCTGGCCTTGCCTGGGATGCTGAAGGAGATTGTTTGGCTTTGCCAGCGTTCCAGCTGGGAGCCTCACACTGTGCCACGCTCGTGTGCTCCGGGACTGGAGGCTGGTGCTGCACTTGGAGATCGAGTTCACTGCTCTGGGTCAACTGATGGTTCTCTGTCAGAGTCAGAGACTCAGATCAGCCTTTGCCGCTCTGTCAGTGCTGCAAATTCATGACCAACATTGCAGAAATCTCTGACAGAGCTGTCACCTCTCAGATTGCCCCACAAACATTTCCCTGGAGAAGAGGCCCCACCTCACCCAGCCTCACACGGCCTTTGCTGAAGCCTCAGGCCCCTTTTCTCAAACAATGAGCTGCCACTTGCAAACCTGATCAGAACAGGGCGGGTTCCTGGCACTGAGCACTCAGCATGTGAGGTGGGGGGTCTGGGATCACTCAGAAACGAAATGCTCTGCTGAAGGACCAGATTAATCTCTTTTCACCACTCCTTTGCTTCCCTTAAGGCTACACAAATAGTTTCAAAAGAAGGGGGCATGTTTTACTGAAAAAATAGCAGCTTTATATATTTCTGGTTTTTCTTTTCCTGACTGATTTTCAGATAATGAATAAAAAGCAAATGCATACAAATACTCTGTTCTCTGCCTATTTTGAAACCACCTTCTTTTTTCTCTTTTTTTTCCCCCAGAAAGCAGCTTTTTTTTTACAGCAGAATCAAGACAATTCTAGGTTTTTTCTAGAGCCACCTTGACAAACTAGTGGAATATATTTAGGGATGTGGGAGCTTATAAGAAAAGAAAAAAAAAAAGAGGCTGAGAGCTATTTCAGACTTTTTTTGCAAGTGGAGGTGTTGAAAAACTGTACTTACCCTTAATATTTCCTCCTTATCCTTTTATATTCATTCTCAAGTCAAAGTTTCTTCAAGGACAACTGACCTTGTAAGAGACTTTTTGGGAATGAAACGTTCTGGTTAGAAGCTGAGGATGTTTCAACAATCAACAACAGACCAACACAGAGATCCTCCTGCCATCTCCCCAAGCTCCCTTTTCTAATATTCCTCAGTCTTGCTGTTACACAGGTGGGAAATTCTTTCATGTGAGGTGGAAGGTTGAACTATGAGTTTTCAGTCATCACCAGCTGAGAAAGCCGTGGTTTTCTCTCTCCAAAACTTTTAAAAGTTTTTCTGACCTTCTCTGGTCATGTATTTCTTAACCTGCTCTAGTGATGTTACATTCTGTTAGATCCTCTTTTCTTCCATAAATTGTACCCTGTGTCTGCTCAATCCATTTAATGCTGTACAAAACCATGTGGATTCGACTTTATAGTAAAGTCATTGTTTTTCTACCTTCAGGAACTGCTGGAGGTTGTTAATTGAAGCCAAACTTTTCAACAGTCTCTGTAATTTCATCCAGAGTAGGTGAAGGAGGGTCAGCGAAGAGCTGAAGCCCCTGTGAGCTGGGGTAGGTAACCATGGGAGCTGCCCAAGATACAAACAAAAGAGAAAAACCCCACACCTTGGGGTCAGAAAGACTAAAATTGTATCAAAAATAATATAGGTCAACGTGGATAATGCGGGGGGTGATAGACAGAAAAGTTGGGTCTCCCTTATATGAGCCTTTTCTAAGCCTCTGTCTATAATGCCCCCATCCTCTGTCATATAATCCAATTATTGCAAGCTAATGATGAAAGATTGTATTTTGGAAATTGTTACAATAGCAGAAACCATCAAACAAGCTATTTAATAACAAGTCCAACATTTCTTGGTTTGCAATGCGAATTCATAATGTTTGTCTCTTTTAGTCTTCCTTGGAGAAGATGAAGCTGTTGTACAGGAGTGTATTATTCCATCCAGCTCTCCTGCACTCATTTTTATAGCTGTTTTCTGTGGTTTTTGTGTCCTGCACCTTTCAGCTCTGACAGGCTCTGCTGCTTGGGTGTTTCAGCTCAGGGGGCTGAGACAGACACCCCCCGCAGGCAGCGCTTTCAGGGAACTCTGGTTTGTTCCATCTTTTTCCTCTTGTTCTTCCTGTCAAAGTCGTTCAAACTGAGAATAGCCACTGAGCTTTGATTCTGCAGGGACCTGGCACAGCAGAGATGTTCCCCCCATTTTCCTGCACTGCTTCCTTCCCTCCCTGGCATTCAGGAGCTGCATTCTGGATGAAATCAGTTCGGTGGCGTTAGACCCGACCGTGATGGAATCCGTCAGTGAACGGCTGTGGTTTTGTTGTGCTGGGCGGGTTTGGTTGCTGGGTTTTCCTCTGGGTCACTGGGCTCTGTGTTTGTCCTGCCGTGTGCCAGCAGAGCCATTGGCTCACCCCAGTCCAGCCCTGCTGAGGTTGCCCAGCCCGTGGGAAGAGCAGTGCTGAGAACTCCACCTGAGCTGGTTCCTGCTCCCACCACAACCCCTCAGCACAATCTGCCTCTTTGTTATCCCTCCCCGTGTGCCGAGCCTACTGACTTTAATCTGGATTAACAATGCTGAGTGCTGACAAGGAATGTTAATAATTCCGCCTTTACACTCCATTGGATGAAGTTAGCTCGCTGATGGCTTCCCCTCCACAACGCCCTGCTGCAGTTTCTGCTGTGCTGCTCCTTTTACAAATGACATTCTCTAGAGCCAAAGCAAAATGATTTGTGTATAGATAGTTTGTGCTGCTAGAGATTGCGGGAATGCTGAAATCATGGAAAAGAGCAGAGTTCTTTAGGACTGTGGTTGCTGGGATTATTTTGAAATAGGCTGTTCCACATGTAATCATCTCTTCTAAGAGACTGGAAGGAGAGGGAGAGGAATGGAAATACCAAGCCAAACAAAAATGCCAAATGTAACATCTAAATGTATTTATTTGGAATACCAAAGCAGTACACAGGGAACTAGCAAGAAATTCAAAAACATTTAGAGGAGGAAATTCAAATTTTGTGAGCCCTGACCTAGAAGCAAAACAAAAGAGTGACAAGAATAAATAAAAACAACCTTCTGAACATATATGGGGGTCAAGTTTAGAAACAATGGGACATTTTCTTATGCAGCAGTAAACACAGGCAGGATGTTTTGACTGCATTGATTTGGCACAGGCTGGATGAAAAGTTCAAATGCTGGCTAAGGAGAAAGCATAAAAATGTATTTTTATGAATCAGAAATGTAGAAAACTGATTGTAATTCATAACTCCATGCTGGTTTTATTGTTTCCAAATCACACACCAGCACTCAGGCAGCAGAATTCTCAGTTTAATATGTAATGAGTGTGCTCTTCAGCAGTGTATTTTATTAGGCATTAGGAAGATTTATGGAGCCATCCATATGACATGGATTACAGAACACATCAAGAAATCAAGGATGATTTTTGCTTCCCTACTAAACAAAATATACTTTAAGTGATTGCTATTAACTGGTATTACTTACCAGGAGGCCTATTTTTATATAACAGAGCAAAATGGAAAGGAAAAGGAGGATAAAAAAATAAGCAAACATAGATCTGAATTCCATAAAAAAAAGGATTAGGGTTTTTTCTTTTTTTGAGCAGCATGCAGTTTTAAATTGGATCTAATGTAGAGAAATCAAAAGATGGAGCTTTAATGTTGGTTAATACTTACTTTTCACACAGGAAAATTCAATGTCCTCTAAATGTAGTTTAAAGTAATAAAATTGGGCAGAACAAAAGAGGTAAAATATCAGAAAAATTTTATTGCACTTGGAGACAGGAAGTTGTTTTAAAGACTGAGAGAACAGGGCCACAGAGCTCTGGATTTAAATGCTTGTTCCAGTTGAAGACTTTCTGAATGTCCTCGGATAAATCAACTGATAAATCACAAAGCCCCCATGGTTTGGGGGTTTTTCCCTTTCATTTCCTTCCCCCTGACGTGATTTCCTTGTTTATTTGATTTTATTAGCACTGGCCATTGACTCAATCTTTGTGCAGCACCTGACACAGCAAGAGCTGCTTGGAATTTTAGTGGGTGATGATTGGAGCCTCTATGCCCTGTTATAATAATCATAATAATAATAATAATAATAATAATAATAAAAATAATAAAAAAACTTCTTCAGTTTTGCAAACATTTGGCACAACCTCCACTCAGTTGAAACAGGAGAATCCAGTGAAGCTTTTCTGTGCTACAATTTAGTTGCCTGCTGCATTTTTTCATTATAGTTGAACGCTGTGTACCAGAACCCACTTTTAATGTCTCTTTTCTTACCTTGAAAAGAAAAGGCATCTTCAAAATGAAATGAGTCACAACAAGAAAGGAAATCAAGATAATTGAAAATAAAAAAAATGTAATATTTTTTTAACTTGTTCTGTGCTGAGGTACAGAGCTTCAGCCTTTGTTCTGTGAGAACAGGAGCTGTGTCTGTGTTTAGTGCTTGACCTTTGCAGCCAGTGGTGCCTTCTCCTGTTGGACCCAGAGCTTTAGGGAATGCCACCCTCTCCTGCATGGGAAAACCCAGCATTTCCAGAAAGCACATTAAAAGGTGCTTTCCATGGGGCATCACCTTGCTGGAAACAGCACATTCATGATATTGCATGTTCTCTGTGGTGCTGCTTAAATCAGGATTTCTGTTCTACAAGGCTTTGATGACTCTTGCAAAGGACCTGTGTTTATGTGAACTGCAGGGATGTGTTCAAGTAAAAGGGTAAAATTTAGAACACAGCCAAGAAGAGCTGTCTTTAGCTTCTTCACGTAAAACAAAACTGCATCTTCATAACTTAAAAAAAAATCCATCCCATCCTAAAAGCCTTCCACTGAGAGAACAGATCTTGTGGAAGGGGATTTGTGCATTGAACACAAATTGAAATTCAACCCTTATTATTCTTCCTCAAGCAAAAGAAGTCCTTCAGCAAAGCACTCTGGCCCACATCGTGCAGAGCAGTGAGCGAGTTCCTTAACTACCACAGTGCTTCGTTTTCCCTCTTCCATCATATCCACACAACGAGTCGTAATTAACCCACAAGTTCTTTAAAGCTATAAGCACCAATTCTTTTAATTGCTTAAATGTTGGAAACTTACATTATGTAAATTCAAGGAGGCTTTAGTGAAATTTGTTTAGTGATAATCCATCTGTCTTGGATAAAGGCCAATGCACAGGCAATTGTGAGAGAGCAGCACAAGAGAGATTTCTCTTTCTTGTTCACGTGACTCAAAGTGATCTCTGTATATTTTTACATTTCTAGCAGCAGTCACAATGGCTTTTGTGAATTGGGTGCCAGAGAGGTTTTACCACGAGCAGCTCTCATTCACTGTCTGTGCCACACTTGTGGTGAGCGTGTTCATCACTGCCTGCAATTGCACTGTAAAAATGAATATGCTTTCTTCTTTTAAAACTGCATAGTATCAACTCTTTGCAGCAGCGAACTCTTCAAGCAGAGGAAGCTCAACCTGGTGACTTTAAAAAAGCATAGTTACAGAAAAATGTATTTTCCACCAGCTTCAAATGTTAAAGAAGCGAAGAGAGAAAGACAAATCCCCTCCTGTTGCCCTGCAGCAAGGGAACAGACAGTTAAACTTATTTTGTGCTCACTACTTACATCTTCAAATGGCAGGATAATATCTTAAATTGGAGAGGCACATGCACAGTTTCATTTAATTAGAAACATATGTGCAATACACTTTGTCAATTCTTTATAAATATTTCTATAGCACATTTTAAGTATTATGAAGCTACAATGATAATTTCATTTATTGTGCTTTAACAAGCAAATAAATGTTGCTGTGTGAGGGGCCTGGCTTTTATCTGGAATTTCTGTTGAATTTGCTGTGAGCTGTGTCCCAAGAGATGCATAAAGTGCTCCAGAGTTGTGGGGAGCCCTCCTGGCCAGAGAGGCTCCCCAGGTGAGTTACAGGCACACTGCACACCCAGAATACGGCAGACAAGTGCTACAGCAAGAGATAAGCAAGGAAAACTGAGGAGAAATGTTTTGAGATGTTCTCAGAGCACAGCACAGGTCCCAGACCCGCCTGCCCTGCCCCTGACCCCGGAGTCACCGTGCCCAAAGCTGCTCCTGCCTCACACAGGAGCATCACGAGTGTGTTTCCATTCCAGGTGGCTCTGAGTCATTGAGAACGAGGCAAATCACGCACTGGAATGGCCCAGTTTGTTGCTACAAACCCTGAAAGTTCAGGAAATTGTTTTCCAAATGGTTTCTGAGATGTTATTACCTCTCTCCTCTCTGAGTGAATCTTGCAGCAGCCAAATGCTCTGTGCTGTTAAAATGCTTCAGATGCTGCCTGTAGTTTATTGTTCCCTTGAAGCAATTTATTTCATTATAATGTACTCATGAAAGAACATTAGTGTTTAATTATCAGGAGAACTCCTCTTAGCAAGCTCAGACTGAAGTCTGAAGTCCTTGACTGTTGGCTGCTGCTCATGTACAAACTGATGCTGGCAGAGCAAACGTCACGCGCGGCAGTTCCGTGATCCCATGCAAATAATATCTCTGTGAACCTTATCATTTTTCTATTAAAATTCTTCTGGAGAATCAATCTTTCCAATTCGACCTGCTCTGACTGACAGAGGGAAAGCTCCTGTGAAGCAGCTTTGCAGCACTGCAAGGGAAAGCAGAGTCTGGTGATATGAGCGTGCAGCGAGGTGCTGCCAGCCGTGCGTGGAGGAGGCAGAGAAGAGGTCACAGGTTTGGGTTTGCCCTCTGCACTGGCAGGGGAATTTCATCCCAGTTCCCACTGTCAGCTGCTAAAGCTGATCCTCTAGGTATGAGCAAAAGATTCAAAGTAATAAACATGACAGACCTGAGGCAATGGAAGGAAACCCTGATGGGAACCCGGGTAATTCTCCTCTAACGCTGCAGCCTAACAGCACTTCAGTAAAAGAATTATTTCTTTCATTTACCTGCAGTCATTTAAAGGCAGTATCACCATTTTCTCAGTCTAGATCACGGTCCCAAGTTCTGACCTGAATACCAAGGATTCCTCTGCAACTGCTGTGCTCAGGAGTGTGAATCACACACGTAGTAACACATTGCTGTGTGGGTCTGTAGCACTTTGGAGGCAAAGGTCTGGCAAAGTACAACAGAATGACTCAGAAGCACGACAGGAAAATAATCAAAAGCATGACAGAAAGTGCCAGGCTTGGCCAAGGAGATGAGGCAGCAAATTGTATGGGGAGAGGCACTTGGGAAGGAAAATTATGGCACGGGATTGAACACGGATTTGCACCCTGCTGCAGCTGGGGCCGCTGGAGCCTTCCTATTTCTGGCCTCCTTCTTGGTCATTAATCAACATGAGTCATTTGTTAAAAAATCAGAGAGCCATGATAATAAAAGAAGTGATAAATACCATTACAAGCAAGGACTGAGTAATGCAAGATGGTTTTATTCATTGTTTCCACACTGGGTATGCAGGGCATTCTCTGGGTACCCTGGAGCAATACACAGCACTGAGCTCCTTTCACCTGGACAGCACAGCACTGTTTTCCTGTCACTGTGGTTTCTGCATTCCACTTTTAATCTTGCCCTATGTTCTCCCTCTTCCCTCCTCTTAATAAAGTCCTGTGTCCCCTATGCAGCACCGTGACAAATATTAATTGAATTTAAAGTGCTCCTGGATTTCATAATCACTGACAAAGAGCAAAACACCTAACTTCTCTTTACTCCCCCACAAAATCTAATTCTCTGAAAACTCCTGCCTTTATCAGCAACATCAAAGCTGAAGTTGATTCCTCAAGGCCTCAGAAGTTGGCCTTTAATCACAGGTTTAGCTGAATACCATGCACGGTGCAAAACAAAACGAGCCTCAAGTGCAAGTGTGTCATTTGCAGTCCCAGCTGATTAATCAGCCCGTTGTTCTTGCAAATGAATGTTAATTGCCACATGTGAATCCAAACACCAAATGCATTAAAACATGAGCTGGGGATTGCCATCTCCTCTGGCTGAACCCCCCAGGGCAGGAGGCTCTCACAGTCGGTGCCCAGGGGCAGCTCATGAGGCTTGTTATTGGGCCCCCCTGTGCTGGAACCCACCAGAACCAACCAGAACCCATCAGAACCCACCAGAACCCATGAGAACACACTGGAACCCACCAGAACCAACCAAAACCAACCGGAACCCACCAGAACCCATCAGAACCAACCAAAACCAGCCCGAACCCACCAGAACCCATCAGAACCCACCAGAACCCATCAGAACCCATCAGAACCAACCAAAACCAGCCAGAACCCATCAGAACCCACCAGAACCCACCACAAAACCCGACACCAGAATGTTCCACCTCCTGCTGCTGTGGGAGGCTCCTGCTCTGCCTGTGCTGGGCTCCTGCTGTGCTCCCGAAGGGAAGGGAAGGCTTTGAACTTGCACAGACCCCTCAAACACACATTGGTGTGGAAATTATTCTTGTCCTGTTCTGCCATTGCTTTGTAGCCACCTCTGGCCTCCTCAGTGGTGCTTCCTGTGCCGTGCTGAGCTGAAGGGAGGGCTCTGCCCCACACAGCTCAGCCTGGCACAGGATTGTCACCATGTCCTGCTTTTGGAGGAACAACCAGGACCTGCTTCCCTTCACATCCCCGTGCTCGGTGGCACAGTCACAGCGGGGGCTGCTCTGGGGGTCAGGAAGAGCTAACCCTGTGTTCCCCCAGCAGCTCAGCTGGGCAGGGTTTTGGGAGGAAGCTGCTGCTGGATTTCAGGTGGCTTTTGTTCCCCTCAGAGGGCATGGAAGAGGGATTTTGGCACGTGAGTCTTTGCAACCGTAGCCGCAGAGCTCGCTAAGCCGTGAGTGCTGTAATGTGTATTGATTTGTTTGCTTTCCACTGTGAGGTGTTTAATGTTGCTACTTGAAAGATGATTTTTTAAAAGTGTGGTGTTCTACTGAGTTGGTTCTGACATCAAAAAATCAAGGGAAAATGAGCAGGGGAGAGAGCAAGGATATCAAAATGATTAATTGCTGCATTAGCAGTCAGGCACAGAGTGTATTTTGCTTTACGGGTTTCTTGTTTCTGAGGGTGTGATCGTGGCTTCTGGGCTGCATTAAAAGATGTGTGTCCTAGGCACTGATGTTTAATTTCAGAGGGATTACATTCCTGCAGAATGAAGGAAGGAGGGGAGGAGAAGGAAAGAGAGAGAAAAGTTCTCCAATTAAATACCAGCTCCAAACAATACAGAGTGTGGAGCCTTAAGACAGCTTTGTTCAGCCAACGTTTGTGGAATTAAACTATTACCCAAACAAACCTTTTAAAAGTTATTTGGGAATGCATGAAAATCATTGCTGCCATGGCTGTGACATGAAAAGCAGCCATCACTGTGCAGCCCCCTGAGGTTTTGGTGGGGTTTGTGGTGTTCTGCTGGATCTGTGTCTGCTCCCTTGATCTGAGCTGAGACCGTTATCAGCTCAACGCCTTGATGATATTGTAGAGTTGGGAGAATTGTTCAGGAATCTTTACCTTAGTGAGATATCTCCTGTTATTATTGCCTTTAAAATACCATTATGGATTGCTCTGTTGTGGTCAGGACTTCAGTGTTAATATCAAACACAGATCAGTCTCTGTTTTGGCGCAGTATAAATGCATATTTGCTTTTAGGTATAAAGGTATATTTTACTTTTATGTATAAATCTAGTCCCTCTGTGACCACTCCTGCTTCAAAGTAGCCACATGCTTTTACTTTTTTTCTTCTTTTTAATATATATAAGGACCAAAAAACTCCCCAGGTGTGTTTGATGGTGGCAGCAGCACAGAAGCCACCAGGTGCCAGAGCATGGAGCTGGCCACAAACACACCCCACGGCCTGGCTGTGAGCCAACACATCCCAAACCACGAGCTCTCCTTCCCAGACTGTCCAAGCGTGGATCAGGATCCCCTCAGCAGCTGTGTCCCCAGGAGCCCTGCAGGAGCGGGACACACTCTGCCTGCAGTGCAGCCCCCAGGTGAAGGAAGCACCTGGGAGTTCTGGGGGTCCCTGCAGGCAGAGGCAGCGATGCCCACTGCCTTCAGCACGTGTGGCTGCAGCCTCTCCCCGCGGCTGTTCTCAGCTCAGCCGTGGGTTTGGTGCCAGCACTGGTGAATCCAGAGCTGCAGCTGCCTGCTAAGCAGCCTGCCAGAGCTCCAGGTCTGTTTGTTAGCAGGCAAGTTGTTTTTTATACGTTCTCATCTTGTAGAACCAGCCATGCATGATTGTAATGAGTGATGGCCTGATTAAATCAAAAGCAGACATGGAAGAAACACTATTAATCTGTAAGCATATGTGATGCTAACAGCCATCAAAACATAATGTTGCAATTATCCTAGGTAGGCAAGAATAATTCTCTCTAATTAAATTCTGAGGATATATATTTGGATGCATGTTCTGGATCCTCTGTCATTTCTGTGCTGTTAGAAAGAAAGGTACCAGAATTATTTCCACTTAGCCTGACCATGTGCCTTTTGATTCCAAATTCATTCCAGCACAGCCTGCCTGGGGACAGGCTTTGCAAATACAATGTGCTATCAAAACAGATCATGTGTTCTCAAACATGTCAGTGGCATCAGCCTCTTCTTCCTTTCTTCCTTTTTTTTTTCCTCCTTCTGTGGCAAAATAAGCTGTAATTTCATATCAGATTATGCAGCTTCACAATCACATTTTTAGAAGCATCAAAGTAATAGTAAAGAATGTGTAATACACTGCAGGAATTGATTTAGATGAAACAGCCTCGCTGCACCCCTCAGCTGCAGCCCCAAAGACCCCTCTGGCAATCCTTGGAAGGTGGAGAGAGAAACACAGTTTTGGAGAATTCATTTTCAGGGTTTTTTTGTATTTCTTGTCCTCTCCTTCACACTCCACCTAGAAAACCTGCAGTCTGCTTGTCATGCTCGGTTTGTTGATCAAATGCAGAAATTCCGTGAATCCCCCACTCACAAAAGTCATTCAGGGGAGAGGTGGCACCTGTGGGACCCTGCCCTGGGGTCACCCAGGACCTCTGGCCACGGATGGGAAGTGCAGGGCCCTGAGGGGCCACGCTGAGACTTTTGGCTGCTCAGGGTTTTGTTCCTTTCTGTCGGTGACTCAAACCCACCCTGCTGCAAAACACCAGCAGCCCTCAATCCACACGGGTCTGGTCTCCTTCAGGTGCAGATAAAGTTCTACCTAAAATTAGAAGAAGCTCAATTTGTCTTCAAAGGTTTCTTGTGTAACTGAGGCCCAGGCACACACACAATATTTATAGAAATGTTTCCCTTTCAGTGTCCAGGTAGTCACTTGGTGCTGGGGATGGTTTGCAGTTGGGGTGAAAAACTTGTGGTTCCATTAGCCTTTCTCACTTTTGAAAATCAAACCCAAAACGAAAATGGTGGCTAATGAGGATATTTGATGATTTTGAGTGACTTTGATATAATAATTGACTTCAAATATATGGTTTCAAAGCAGTTTGATGAGATTTACCCTCCTGTCTTCTGTATCTATTCTATTCTTATCTTGAATGCCTGTTATAAAGAGACCTCTCCATTTCTTTGTACTAAAATTCCTTTTATCATTTAAAGATTCTTGAAAAGTGTAAGAGGAGAAATAAATTACCAGGAACACACCTGACTAATTCACAAATTAATTGAGGCTAATTTAGATGACATTACAGCATGATGACTTTCATTAATAAATAAAACTATTATCAAAAGGAACACGCATTTTTCCCTAACTTTGAGCAGTATGCCTGCTCAGTTCCCATCATTGAAATAATCAAACAGTTTCTCACCTCCCAGTGATCGCCAAGGGTGCAGTTCGTTGTGGTGGAACCGACCTGCTTCAGCTCAGAAATTCAAAATAGTAGGAGGTATGTGGTGCATAAAGCTTTGTCCTAGATCCCTGCACGAGGGGGAATATTGAAATTGTTCACATTCTGGAAAATATTCAGGCAAATACTGCTGCTGATGGCTTGGAAGTGTAGTTGTGGTGTGGAGCCAGGATGGGTGAGACGGCAGAGTGCCTGCTGTGGCTCCCTGAGGGATTGGCCTGGAACGCTGTGTAAACCCTCATTTTTTGGGAAATGGAGAGTGTGGTCCATCCACCACTGCTGCATTCGGTGCTGGTGCTTCCGAGAGCTTCCCTTGAGCTTGGGTGCCTGGTTGTGTTTGTGCGAAGGGAGGGGAGAAGGAAAACCTCCTGTGGGCAAGCTGTGCTCTTCCAGGTGAAGGTGTGGAAGGGGCAGGTGGAACTGCTCCCTGGGAACTGCACAAACCAGTGAGAGAGCTGGGACCTGGGCCTGCCTGGGTGCTGAACCCAGCAGGGATTCCTGGGAGAGGAGAGCTCCCAACTTCCAGTAAATCAGGGCAGGACCTGGGCACACCAAGGGCACAGCAGCAGTGTTGGTGGGGAATGACAAACAACGATCCTGTGCCTGGATTCTTTAGTTATTTTAACTTTCTTGGAGGCTGAAGTACCCTTACTGCCATTCCCTCAAGCTGTGTGTGTAGTACCATGAATTCCTGGAGGATTTGCCACACTGGCACACAGCAATGAGTGATTTGGAGGCTTTTATCCCAGAGCAGGAGCAGTTCAAGGCAGTGCCAAGCACTCATTGCCTTTGTCACTCAGCCTGCAAACCCCAGCAATGAAAGGATAAATTGATGTATAATTTTCTGGGTGGTCTGTTCCCTCCAGTGTGCAGCAGTGCCGATGGGAGGTGGCTTCGCAGCCTCCCTCTCCACCACTGTCATCGTGGTGCCCTCAAGCCGTGTGTGTAGTACCATGAATTCCTGGCGGATTTGCCACACTGGCACATAGCAATGAGTGATTTGGAGGCTTTTATCCCAGAGCAGGAGCAGTTCAAGGCAGTGCCAAGCACTCATTGCCTTTGTCACTCAGCCTGCAAACCCCAGCAATGAAAGGATAAATTGATGTATAATTTTCTGGGTGGTCTGTTCCCTCCAGTGTGCAGCAGTGCCGATGGGAGGTGGCTTCGCAGCCTCCCTCTCCACCACTGTCATCGTGGTGCCAGATGAGAAGGGTTCAGAGAGGAACCAGCTGGAGGAGGGGGTATTTTTAGTTTTTCTAAATACTTCAGAGTCTTATGTAACTGGATTTGAGCAATAGTTGATGCCAGACAATCTCACATAATCAGTTACAGCGCTCCAGCAGCTCTCTCCTCGTGTTCACAGAACAGTTTGTGCCCCAGGGAGGGGGTCAGGCAACAAGCATCACATCCAGAGCTGCAAAAGCTGTGGGGAAAAGGGGCTTGGAGACTCCTGAGCAATGAGAGCATTCATAAGAAAATCAAAACCTTTGGATAACTTCCAAATGGGAAGAAGTGCTCTGGTAAATACACCCAGGTTGGAGCTGTAAGGTTCGGTGTTAATGTGTTTTGAGGAGCATTTGGTGGATCCATGGATGCCTCCCTCTGCAGAGCTTTACCCAAGCTGTGCTGCTGGAGTTCCAGGCCCTGTGTCAGGAACAGGAGGAGAGTTTTTCACTACAGGCACGAACAGTGGGAAACCCACTCACAGTCCTGGGGTCTGGTTGTGTTCAGTGTGACTTTCATTCATACAAAGAGTCATTTACGTCACTTTGCTTAGCTTGTCTTTGTTTCTGTGTTTAAATAAAGAAATAAATTGGTCTCTATCCATGTGGGACACGTGAGATCAGCCTGAGCACTGCTGGTAAATTCTTGCATTGCTCAGTTTTGCTCAGTGTTTACAGAAGTTCATTGCTGTTTGCTCCTCTCTATCCAGTTGTGTGGTATCATCTACTCAAACATCTGCTGCTCCCTGGAGGAATTGCAGAAATGGCCAGGAAAGATAAAAACAGAAGGTCAAACAACAAACTGCACTGTGCAATTAACCTGGCTGCATTCCTGAGTCACAAATGGAGGCTATTTTCCAGAAAAAGGGATCAATATACAGTTTGTTATTGTTACACATGAAGGAAAAATAAATAGTGTCTTGAGCTCCTTTTCATGCGGAATTGCTTATCACTGCTGAGCAGCTTGGGATGGCACGGAAGGCAAACAAGCCTTCAAAGGCTCCCCTTGCAGGGAGCGTGGTTGGAGCATTCCAAGGACTCTGGTCCAGCTCCAAGTTCAGATGGGGCTGACTTTGAAACCTCAGCCACGCAGGAGCTGTCGGGCGGGGGGAGAAGCAGCGCTCCAGGAGTGTCCCAGCCCTGCACGGCCCCTGAGGCTGCTGTGCAGGCGGCACACGTTGCAGTCGATGCAGCTCTGCTGCCCTCAATCCCCTCCTGGCTGAGCCGGGACCCTCGGTGTGACGAGGTTCTCGCTGTCCCCGTGCTCTGCGTGTGCAGTTCAGGGAAATCTGCGTGCTTTCCTGGCAGCCCTCAGCTGAAACCACAGGAGGAGCTGCAGGTGCTGATGAAATACTTCTGATATGTTAAACAGCCACATCTCTGTTCTAATCCTCCTCCACCCTGCGGAGCTGCCTTTGGACAGGTTCCTGTGTCTGAGCCTCGCTGCTCACAGGCCTCCTGTGATGTGGTGCTGGTGATAGGGACCCCTGAGGAACTGGAGAGCACCAGAGCATGTAGGGGACTACCTGACATTGTCTACAGCAGATTTAGTGCCTGAAAGAAGAATATATACAGAAGAGAAGTGGAAAAAAAATATGTAATTGAAGGTCTATTCTAAAATGAGGGGCATCTGATTTTCCGGCTTTTAAAAAAAATCCATTTGCCTCGTTTTTTTAGAAAGAAAGGCCATTTCTCTTTTTGTAGCGTCTATTTTTAACCAGTTGAATTAAAATTAATTATTTCATGTCTGATAGCCCTTTTTGCACAGAGACCTGTCTGAAAGAGTCATTGATTTCCTCGCTCGCAGCGTGTTCAGCAGCTGCAGAACCAGTGCTTCATCTTTTGATCTCCAATATGAAAGGAACAACAGAGGTCACTGTGGACTTGTATTCTTCAAAGTGATTGAGGCAGAGCTGAGAGAGCTGGCAACAAGGCCAGTCTGCTCTTCATTTCAGTGTACATATATATATATATTTATTTATTTCTCTCTGCTGCCCCCCACCTGGGACTCACACGTTCATGGGTCCGGGGAGAGCTAATTAAAATGGCTTGTTCCTTTTAAATAAGTCTGCAAGCAGCTTGGTACAAAGCCAGAGCAGGTATCATTTTAACATACCTGCTTTAAAAGGAGGATATTGTCCTTTCCTGCCTCTCCAGCAAAATCTCTCCTGGTTTTGTTCCTCCTTACCCTGCCTTTAAATACTGTTTATGAGAGACATTCAGCTCACTGCCCTGGAGACTGAAAACCCAAGCAAAGTGGGCAGTGTTGGAGGGCCTGACGCATCAGGTGTCTTGCCTTTTCCACCTCTGTTATTTTGCAGTAGACCCCATAATGAGAAACAGTCCATATGTGAAAGACCTTCAAATAACAGGCAGGGGATCCAGGCATCAAGAAAAAAATCAGACTGTCAATTATTTTCACACCATTTGACCATTCAAATCTGCTGTTTGCAAAGCAAACACCGTCATTCCTGGATTTTCACTTGGACTTGCAAAGATCCTGAAGTAAATGGAGTAAATGAAAGAAATTAAATATTCTTTCCCTGGAATGGAAAATACATAATGAGAGGCAGCAGTTTCAAGTCTGCTTGATTATCATGTTCCAGTACATTCCAGAGCTGACAGGCAGACAATAAACAGCACTGGATCTTTCAGGTGAGGCTGAATACACAGCTTTACCAGTTGAATGATGGGCATCCCAAGCTGACACTCATGCTGTAAATTTTACAGAATAATTACTTTTCTGAGTCTATCTTTCAGTAGCTGTTACCGTAGCCAAGACAAAAATCCCAAAAAACCTTCTTATATAAATACATTTTTAACTTCTGATCATCCAGGCACAGGGGAGCCCTTGGTCTGAGAGCTGCAAGCACAACCCAACGTTGTGCTTTACTGGGATATTTCAGGCCAGTGTTTAAGCTGGCATTCCCAAAGCTGGCTGTCTGCCAGCAGCAGTGAGAGACAAATATCATGTATCAGATTGCACATTCCATGAAGGCCAAAGCCATCCCTTTCTGCTGCCCTGCTACAGGAAAGGATCTGAGACCGAGGAGCTTACCCTGCTTCTCTCCATACTCTAATGAACTGATGTCTTTCACCCACAATTACAGTGCTTACCCATGGACTTGATGTTTCCATTACAAGAGAGCCATAAAAAACCTTGTAACTGGCCATTGTGGTGGCAGATTTACAAACTCCTTTTTTTTCCCCCCCTTCTCCATTCAATTAGATGGGAAATTGTAGCCAGGCCCAACATTAAAAATGCCTTCACACATTAATGTAACACACTGCAGCCTCACTAATAGGATGCATTGGAAGCTAATTCCAACTTTTACATAGCAGACTATTAAATCATAAACATGGCACCTTCTGTACGCTGCTGTTGTGTGTAAATGACACAGCAGTGCTCTGCTGGACTCCAGCTGCTCCCTCACTCTCTGGCTTGCACTGAGGGGATTTACAGCAGCTGATTTTGCAGTGGCCACAAGAAGTGAAGAGCCACATCCAGGCTGGAGTGGGACAGCCCTCAGCGCTTCTGTGGGAGCTGCCATTCCTATGGGGATGGTGCTGAGTTATCCAAAACTGCTCAGAAATGGTTGTTAAGAAGGGATGGCTCCAATCCTGTGCAGAAGATGAGCACAAGGTCTCCTTTTAGGGTTTAAATGTTGCACAGGGATCCTTTGCCCACAGTGAGCTTCATCCTAACACTAGGATCAAAGCACTGTGGTCTTAACAAGCAAGCTTTTTTCCCCTTCTAATTCTGTAATTCAAGCCCAGGAAAGTGAGTGAAGTACAATTGATTGCTCAGTAAAACACTCAATTAGAGCAGATTATCTGAAGGGAAAGAATGGCAAACTAGAATTTATTTTTCTGTGTCATTAGGGAAGCCTGATAACAGAATGACTGCAGAGCCAAAGAGGAAATCAGCAGCAGAGCAGAGAATTAATTCATTTAAAAACATGCATCGTGTTTCTTCTCAGGGGCTTGTTTTTGGGAGAGGATGCTGGGTACTCTTGTGTGTTTGCTTGGGGGTTTTTGGGCTGTGGATTCCATGGACGTGGCTTGGGCCTTTTTTTCTGCTGATGTCCCTCTTTTTTCATCTTTAAATGGTGATTTACTCCAGCAGTGACAGTGGTCAGACATTTCTCTGCTCAAGCAGGAGGAAGATCTCTCCCCACTGAAACAGAGCCCGAATGGAACCCCAGCCACCACTGCTGAGCTTAGATATCAAAGCTGGTTGTTTGTTCTGCAAAATAACACTGGCAGATTTCTCTTCCTTGCTGTGTTCAGTGCTGTGGATTGTTTCTTGCTTCTTTGTTGAGATTGCCCTTGGCCAGCTTGGCAAAACCAAACTCATCCAAATCCTGGCTCCCCCAGCACTCATTGCTGTTCTGGGACTGTTCCTCTGCCTCCCTGCTCTCCTGGGAATTAAACTGTCAAATTACTGAGCCAACAGTCCGTGACCAGCCCAGAAATACTGAAGAAAATAAGTTCTGCATGGTTTATAAACAGAGTTATGGGTCATCTATGGATGCCAGGGAGCAGTGGACATTAGATCATGGGGGGTTCTCTGCCACCTCTTTCTCCTGGGCTTCTGAGGGCTGGCTCTGGCTTGAGCAGGTGGGGAGCAGGAAGGCAGGGATAGGCTGGAATTTCTACTCTGAGTGGTGTTTGTGGTGGGGAAAATCCTCTGTGGCTGCTGGAGGCACCATCTCCAGGTGTAGCTGTGCTGATCTTCCAAGATCAGAGTTTTGCTGTGGCTCCAGAGCCACCCTGGCTGGGCTGAGTCGTTTGAAAGGTGGCCCAGTGACCCTGCTGAGGGGGAAAAGTTCTGTATCCCCAAAACGTGCTCTGTGTGGCACAACTGGAGAGTGGAAAGCACATATTGCAGAGTATAAAATGTCTCTGGCTGCACATAAACTGGATTTCAAGTGTTCTGTGAAACTGGCCTGGTTTCATGAATCTCAGATATACTGACAGACAATGTATAGGCAAAGTGCAATCGCAGCACTTCTAAAAATCATTTTAATGATGTAAAGTGGCAATATTTTTCACAGTTATAAAATTATATTGGCTTCCTATAATTCATTTAATGGCAATTATACTAAAAATACTTTCACTTGAAGTAAGAATCTGCAAGAGCTTCAGAGAAGTGGGAATATTTGACAGATATTTGCTTACACAAGCTACACCTTCACAATGCAACCAAAGAAGCTTTTTTGCCATTAGTTCTGCTCAAATTTGTAGCCTCCAAGCCAATGACAAGTGTCAAGGCACTGTGAAGGCCCAGAAGGAACCCAAAATTCCTTATATTTCAAATTATTCTCCAAAGCTTTCAAAATTGGATTCAATTGAATGAATTCTTGGAAAGAGAAGGCAATAGCTTGTCTCCATTTGTAACTGGGCCAGGCATAAACTACAGGCTTTACTGCTGCTTCCTCCACTGCTCAGGAATTCAAAAATATATCTGAATGATGAGCAGCTGAAGAGGTTTTGCCAGGGACTGGAACTGTGTTATCTCTGCCTTGAATCATTTTAATGTTTGACTCGGCTGGGGAAGCACAGGGCTGATTCCTCAGGCTGCTGAACGGAGCCGGCTGTCGAATTGGCTGTTCTGCAGTAAATGGAATAGATTTGGCCACATCAAACCTTCATAAGCTTCACATTTCTGTTACCTGAGGCGCCTGTTATTGCTTCTCCACGACTCCCCCTCCCCAGCCCCACCAAACCTGGGCTGCCCAGAGCTGGGGACGGACGAGGAAAGCAGATGGGAGAGGGCAGGGCATGGAAAAAGTTCAGGATGGGAGGCTCAGCCACACCTCCCTCTCAGCTGGAACCAGCACCAAATGTGAAAAGGTGGAAAGATTCTGAGATTTGTCTGCTACAGCAGTTACCAGGGACAAAGAATTGAGTTCTGGATTTCTGGTTGTGTTTTATAAGACCGAATAAAAAAAATCTGACCTGTTTTGGAGGATGGCTGGGAAACTTATTTTATCCTAATTGCAGTAGGTTAAGTAAGTTGGGCTCCTCATCCAGCATTTATCAAACTGTGATTAAACTTGGTTTCACCAGGGTTCCTTTTGTTTGTAGACACTTGTGGTCTTCGTATCTTTTTGCTGTCACCCAAATTTTGATCTTGATTGAAGCTTCCTTAATTCATGCCCAGTGATTTCTGAAGATGCTGCTCTACACATCATAAACACATGTGGTTTACATTGTAAAAACGTGGTTTTTTTTTTTCATGTGGAGTAACTTTCATTAGAAAGTAGAATAAATTCTCTTCCAGTCACTGGTACTATTGGATTGCACTGATAATGGGATTCTTTTGTGGTGGGGTTGTGGAAATTATTTTATAGATTACCTATCACTGCTTTCAATGGTAGACAGCTTTAGCTAATGTAGTGGAACCAGAATTTTTCCCCTTGATGTCTGCACTTTGTAGCCTTTTGTTCCGTGTGCAATAGGTGGAGAGTAATAGAGAAGAATGCATCGACCATGAGAACATTACAGTCAGCTGTGGCTCCAAACGTGTGGCCAAAGGAATAACCAGGAGTGTCAGCTAATTCAGTATCTGCTGATCTCCACTGAATTCTGGGGGATCTTTTCTTGGGGATGATGTAATGGCTGCAGTGAATCTCCTATCATGAGTGGAGTATGGGAGTGCACGGCTGTTAACAACAAGGAACTTCAACAGACCAGAACCCTTCAATTCGGGGTCTAAAGAGAGGTAGGGTCTGCCATGAGATCTTGTTTCCCATCTCTTCCTCCCCAATCTCAGAATTATGTCTCTTGGATTTGTAAATTCTGGATTTTTGTTTTTGGAAAAAAGATCATCTCACATATGCCAGCACATTCTGTAATCTCCAGAGTGCCAGAACACAGCGAGTGTGGGACACGCACAGGAGGGAGGAGAGAACCTGGGAGACCTCGGGCAGGCTGCCTGTGGGGGACGTGGGGTTGCTCCTGACAACAGCAGCCTGGTGGGTTCCTACTTGGCTCTCCCCTTGGTTACTTGCCTAAAATGTTCCTGTACCTCATTTCAAAGCTGCTTCTCATCGTGTTGTGAGTTTCCCACCTTGCCTGTTGTAGCCTCTGAGATATTTCAAGGTTGCCCTACTTGCAGCAAATGCTGTGGGAGCTGTTTTCCGGGGAGAAGTTCAACACTGATCCTTTCTAAGGTAAAAAGTGTCTCCTTCTGGCCCAAAGTCCTCCCTGGTGGGGCTGCTGGGGCTGGAACTGCCCTGCTGCCCAGCCCTGGGGCTTTCTGAGCCAGCCAGGGGCACACACAGGGGCTGCTCCTGGAATATTCAGGCAGGTTCCTGGCCAGAACATTATCTCCTGAAGCCAGAACACTTCATTGATGTAAAAGTGCTGAAAGGAGAATACCTGGGCTGGCCCGGAGCTTTTTATTGTTGGGTGCAGAGCAGATTTTCATTGCCCAAGGACAAGAACAAAATAATCTGCAGAGACAAACTGTCAGGTTTCTGGGTCCTCCCCTCTGCATCACTGCAAAGACAAGTGGCAATAAGCAACGCTCCTGAGGCACCCAGAGCTGTGCTGCCTCACCCCACTGAGACTGCCCTGCAAGGACAAGGTTTCCTGTTCAGAGAGGAACAGCTGGCCTGATCCACTCCTGCAGTAAATTGCTTAAAGAGTGCAGAACTTTTCTCCCTTATTTTCTTTATACCCCAGTGGGTTTCCAGATGAGATGTCGGGTGGTTTCCACGGTCCAACACAATGAAGTTTCAACATTTGGCATTGCCTGCAATGGGGGCATGTTTAGTTCCTGTGCTGTTCTGCATGGCTTTGGTGTGGTTATGTGCTCTGTGCTCTTCAGTGCTCCGGTGTCATTTGTTCCATTAACCTGGACCAGTTTCAGCTGGTAAGTGTGAGAGTGTGTGTGTGTGTGTGTGTGTGTGTGTGTGTGTGTGTGTGTGTGTGTGTGGATTCCCAAGCCAGCCCTGGAGCGCCTGTGAAAGCCAGGAAGAGATCTGCATTAGAAACTGTATTCTTGTCATCCTCAACTCCTTAGTAGCAGAATTATGATTTGTGAGATTGGAATGACAGAGATCAGTGAGGAGAGATCACTCACAACCCAGACCAAATGAGATTGTTTGATACAAACAATAATTTTATCAGGTTCTCACTTAAAAAAAAAATTAACCTATAACGCCTCTGTGGTTTTCTGAAGAAAACCTGATTTTCTGTCCTTCATCCTATATAAATTACTTTATCCTTTAAGAAATAGTTTTTTTAAAGTGTAAAAAAAATATTTTTTTTCAGTGGAGCTTTGGTTCCATACAGGTAATTTATATCAAAAAAGCAGGGTTCTATATGAGTTCAAAGATGCTTTGCCCCATCCTGTTTCCAGTTTAAATGTGACATTTTAAAGGTGAAGCACTGCTGGAAATAATGATGCATTGTTGGTGCTATCAACACTTTTTAGGAAGCAAAAATATCTAAATTTCTCCAACAACAAAACGCCCAAGTCTGACCTTATGCAGATTTAGCATCCGGGTAATCTCAGAGGGTTTCTGCTTTGTAGGTCAGGAATAACTTCAGTGTTAGGTGAAGTCCATGGCTTTGCAGCCTGGATGGGAATTCCCCTGTGTGAAATGGGAATGAACCAGAATAACTCTCAAATGTCTCTCCAAGTTCCCGTTGTTGAAATTGCCACAGCAGACAGAAATGTCCTAGGAGAAAATCAAGCCTAATAAAACTGGGCTTGTGTAAATATCGTGCAAGTGTGGAAATAATTACATTTAAAGTGAAATAATTTTCCTTTTGTGCCTGTTTGGCTATTACTCAGATTCTTTTTGCCGTGCCTGGTAATGAATGCATTTTCCTGGGAAGGGAAGTGTTCCAGAGTGCTGAACCTGCCTGACAATCCACACAAGCAACGCTTTTATCTACTGACAGGAGAGCATCATTTTCTATCATGAATATCCATTAAAGGTGGAGAAAAGCATTACCTAAAGTAGGTGCCTGACCAGTGGAATCCTGCAGGCTGAAGAGTCTTGAAAAAGACACAAATCCCAAAAGAATTTGACTGTCTTCTTTCAGAGAAAAAAATGGATAATCAGCTCAACATGTGCCCTCTGAAATCAAGTCATAAACTAAACAAATTGGCAGAGGTTTTATCTGCTCTGTTCACTGGTAGTGGGACACAATTCCCTTTCTAAAGAGCTTTTGGCTGGACCACAGGAAGGTGAAGATCCAGTGCCTATTCCAGGGTCTAGGGAGCTGTTGTGTTCTGTATCTGTCCACAATGCCAACTGTGCAAGTATTTTCCAATTTATGGATGGGGGATGTTTGTCTCTGTGTGTTTTTGCTGGTTTTTTTTGTGTGGTGGAAGTTGTTTTATTATTATTATTTTTATTCCTCTCCTGAATGCTGGCTGCATCATCACAAACCCTCGGGCTGGAACTCCCTGACATTGTTATCCAGTACCTGTCCTACTGTTTTTTCCCCTCTGGCAATTCACCTACTTGTACCAGACAGGCCAAGAACCATCCTGAAATCGTCCCATGCCACGGTCACTCAGCGGGCTGGAATTTTTCTTTTACTTTTCAGGAGAGAGAGGGAGAGCAAGTGTGGCATTTTCTTGTCCAGGCAAACTTGCAATTACCTCATGTGTCTACCCTTAAAAATCAGTTACTCTCACTCCTCTCATCTCTGAAAGATTAATGTGCCTTTGAGCCAGTGATAAACTTAAGGAGCCTCCTCTGATGAGAGCGGGGATGAGTAAACTCTGCGCCAGCCTCGCCTTCTGTGACCTCACTTTTTGGCTCTGAGTAACACACCTTCATTCCCATTGCTGGTGTAGCTCCAGGGCTACTTTTCCAGAGCTTCTTACACATTTCCTTCCAGTCTAGTGCATGCTTAATTACCACCCTGTGCAGCAGTAGCACAGCACAGAAATAGCTCCTGCAAGCCTTGCCACGCAGCGAGGGAGGCAGGGCGGCGGCAGCTGCCGTGTGACGCTCTCTGAGCCACCCCACCGGGGTTTGCTGAGCAAGGGACAGCAGAGCTGTGCTGGTCACCTTTACAGTGGCACCAGGAGAGCTCTCTGGGGTGTTTGTGAGCCCTGCTGCTCGTGCTTCAGGAACCCTCGCACCCCTCTGCTGGGCCTGGCAGGAGCTGGCCAGGCTGGGGGCTCCGGGGCAGTGTGAGCTGAGGCTCCTGCGAGGGCAGCGGGCACCTCACAGGGCTCTGAGTGCGGCCCCGCAGCTGCCAGCGTGTCCTGCGAGCCCTTTGCACAAAGCCGGGGACTGCAGGAGCTCAGCAGGGCCAGGGAGTGAATAAAGTCCAGCCAGAGAGGGAGTGAGAGTCTGCTGCTGGGATAGGTGTGGGGTAAACCATGAACCAGGGAGAAACCAGGGAGAAGCTGCACTTGAGAGGAGTCTGTCCCATCACCTGCACCAGGACAGACAGCTCTGGGGAACCCCTGGCAGCCGAGGCCTGCTGTCCCCTGTCTCCTGGAGAGCCTGAACCAGCCCAGCGTTGGTGCTGCCCAAGCAGTTGTGTCTGTCCTGTACCAGGTGGTGCTGAGTCCTTTAAAAACAAACCAAAACAACCCTAAGCAAGCCCAAAGCCTCTTTTTGCCTGGCTGCCTTGAGCAGCCCTGAGGCAGATGGGGCACTCGGGGCTGCCGGGGTGGGCTCCGTGCCCCACAGCAGCTGTGCTTCAGGAGGTCCTCTCCAACCAGCACCCACATCCAGCAAGTCCTCTGAGACATCAGCGGCTGCTCAGCGCCCTGGGCTCGCTGTGCCTGGCAGGCAGCGCCAGCAGGCAGCGTTTTGTCCTTGGGGCTGGTTCCCCTGCAGCCTCGGTGCCCTCGGTGGGGGCACTTTGGGGCCGTGTCCCCCCTGCCCCTGTCCCTCCCTGCCCTCCCAGCCCCGCACAGGGGCAGCCACGGCTGCAGGAGCATCCTGCAGGGAAATAACCAATGCTTCCATTACTCAGATGGAACCAGGCCATCCCCTAAAAGGTTTGTTGAAAAATAAATGGCAGCATAATGTGACCCTGGATTCCCAACACAGTATACATACCCATTTTATGGGACAGCTCGTAGTTTTGAGTGGGAGAAAGGTGTTTAACATGGGAAGTGAGAGACTTTTTCATGCTCTGAGGAATTGGTTTAAGAGGAATCAATCCCAGTCTGGCTCTGCCCTGGCTGAGGTTGCCTCCAGCCTCTCTTGCTGCCTATGGCAAAACCACTCTCGGGGTGCTGCAGTCAGCTCACAACACTTGTACTCCATCTCTCTCCATCTCTCTGGCACCACCTGAAATATTTAAACTCTGGATTGCTGCTGAGCTCCTGTTTTGTACCTAAACCCAAGAATTCCACTGAAAAAAGGGCACTCAGGGATCTGGGCGTTTGGTTTCAAAGCTCAGTGATATCACCTGAAGGTTTCCTTGCTGCAGTGCAGTTACCAGTGTGCAACACGGAGTTGGACTGAAGAACCAACGGCCACCAGTAGCTATTGGATAAAACACCTCGTGGAACAAGACTCAAAAATATTGAAAGATGCCACCTGATGAAAAAAATCCCTGCCATGGCCAGTCTCACAGTGCCAGGAGCTTCCACCACCACCTTCCCTTGATCCATCTCCAGCTTGGGAGATCCTAAGGCTGCTCTCCAAGCAGAGATGCTGCTGAGTGCCAGCTGTGTGTGCTCCTGGTGTCCCCGGAGGGCTGGAGCAGAGGCAGAAGGACCGTGACCCCTCCTCTGCACTGCTGCCTTGCTATATGTTATCCAGGCACAAGATGTCTCTGTGGGCTCTCCAGAAATTTTAGATTTCAAAAAAAACAAAAAAACCCAAATCTGTAGCCCAAGCTGTGTGGGAAACCTGTCAGCTTGTGTTTGTGCTTTTGTTTGTTTTCTTTGGTGAGCATTTCCTGTGTTAAACAGGCTGAGGTGTTTGTTTTGTACCTTTCCCCCAAAGGAGGGACACCCGGGGAAGGAGGGAAGGGAAGGTCCTGCAGAGATTGTGATTCCAGGGGTGTGAGGAAGGAGGCCCTCAGAGCTTGGTTAGATAATAAAGCCGTTCATCCTCTAACCTCTCTATTGAGAGACACATTCCCGTTGCCTGATACTGAGTGTTTAGGACACCAATAAACACCATACTCATTGTAGCTGAGTTAATAAAACAGAAGAAAACTCAAGGTTTGACATTTCCTATAGTCTGAATGCTTGATTTGCACCCTATAATTTTAATTAAGAATTAATTTTGGTTTTAATATTCTTTAGAAATTTACTTGTTTTAAATAAGAAACCCATAGGGCTTCTTCCTAACCTTAAAAAACTGCTACAGTCATGTGTTGCACCCAAGCATTTAGTAATGTCCCAGAAAAAATTGCAAAAGCATTAACTTGTGAGCCGGTGTTTCACCTCTGGATCCCAGATAAATATCTTTGCTTTCTAGATTTGATAATGGCTCCTTGGTGCTCCTGGTTGTTAAACCCACATTAACGGAGCTCAGTGGAGCAAGGCAGAGTTTTGTACGGGGCACAAAGTGGCTTTAAAAGTCACTGACTCTTATTTAGGCTGATTTCAGCCTCAAAGCCTCTGGCCTGCCAAACGAGCAATAAACTTCTGCTGTTAAACCCAGCTCTTCCCAGCACAAGCGGAGGAAGCCCATCCAGCCTGGCTCAGTAACCCCACTACATCACGCACAAAAGAAGTCAGGAGCTCAGCAAGACTCTCCCTGAACTCCAGACACGATGTTAGGGTTGACTGGGAAACGCAGATTTCTATTGCTCAAAAACCCACCAAGGGTGGAGTAAATGCATCTTCACGTGAAGCTGGTTCAGACTGGTTGCAGCTTCTCTTGCAGGATGATGGTTTTTAGAGCACAGCATGAAATTTTTATACAGCAGGCAAACCAATGATGATTATGTGGAGTAATTGTGTTAGGCTGTGCTGGGAAAGTAATCTCAATGTGAGCAAAGCATGTGATAACCAAAAGATGAACACTTAATTCAGTTGTACTTATTTAGCCTTGCTTTACAGGCAACACTTTATTTTTGTAATCACAGTGTTTGCAGTAAATCTGCAAACAATGGGTGCACTCCTACAAACTGAAACTGGGCAGATTATGTTTAAAATCACTCTCCCAGGTGGGATCTGAGGATGTACAATACCCCACTGACACAAATCACTCCTCTGGGGCTGGAGAAAGTAAAGAAGATATAAAGAAAATGACCTTGTGGCGTTAAATTCTTAATCCTTTATCTTTACTTGGGATTCCACTTGATACTCTTGCAATTAAGAGATTCTCAGATTACTTCATTGGCTTTCACGTCTTTAGTCTTCCTTTACAATCTTGTCAATAGGAGGATTGATAACATTTCCTCCTGTGTGGCAGGATTTGGTGCTGGTCAGAAAAAATCCTGTGAGGAAGCAACTCTCACAATCTAACTGGTTATACACATTTTAAATATAATAGGGAGAACAAAGCACTCTTCCCCACCCCCAAAACCAAATTGTTGGATTTTTGACATGTAGTGTGAGTAGAGAGCTGACAAGAGGGGAGAGATTTGTGAAGGAACTGACCCGAGATGTTGATGAACAAATAATTTGGGGAATGGGTGGAAAAACTCCCAAAATTGTGAGAGCAGGTGATGTGGCAGAAGTACCAACTGGTGTTCAACCAAAGATTTATCAGTCAGGGAAGTCCTGGGAACTCAGAAAAACTCTCCCAGGAGAACTGGAGTGCCATGGGCAGCCTTGTGCAGATGTCCCCGAGCTCTGTCACACCCGCCAGCCCTCGTGGCGCTGAGTGACGGGTCAGGAACTGATCCACCCGACTGTAAATTAAGAAATACAGTGTTTTACTACTAATCAATAGCATTTAGGGTAATAAAGATTTCAGAGCCAAACCTTCATGTCCAGTTCATGATTTAATGAGACAGGGGATGTTTCTTGTTCGGAGGTGCTTTGTGCAGCCCTTGCTGTGCATTGTTACACTTTGTGTAATTGGAATTTGTATCCATTTCCAAGGTTTTGCAGCAGGCTTGTGTTTCCTTTCTGAGAGTTTAGAGAGCTTAGGAGTAGAGGATAAATACAGGTATAAAACACTGTAGAAATTCAGTGTGAAGGTGGAATACTCATGTCATGGGGGGGTGGCTAAATCCTGGATTTGGGCATTTTAACCCAAATTGGGTCTGTCACTCGGGAACATCGTGTGTGAAATGTCTGTGTTCTCTGCAAAATGCTTTTACAAATAGGTAAAACAAAATATCAGTATTCTGTGTGGGGTTAGGCATTTAAAACTTAATTTAGTAGATAAATTTTGGGGTTGAACAAAGTCACCTCCTGCCTTCCTGCAGAGCCTTTGTTTTCCTTCGGCCAGGCACAAGTGACAATGGAGTCTGTGTGGCACTGAGAGACAGGACAAGTATTTTATCACTCAAAATAAATTAGCACAGAAGTAAATTGAGCTGTAACGTGTCCTGACACTCCTGTAACCCACACATGGCTGCAGTGATGTTCCCTCTTATGACTTACCCTAAAGTACTTTGCATTTTGACTGCAGAGTCACAGCAAGGGAGGGGCTCTCAGGGCTCTTTTCATTGATGCAATGATGTCCCAGCCCTTATCTACAAAAATTACAACATCAGATAGAAATTCAGGATATTTAGCAAAAAGACTCATCACGGCTGTGGAACAGAAGGAGCTGTGAGACAGGCAAAGTGCAAAATTACATTGAGAAATAAATTTGATTGAGGCACAAGTATTCTGCATTAAATGCCAACAGCACTGGGCTTGTGAAGATGCTCAGAGAAGTGCCCATAATTGCTGAGCCCAGCCCTGACTTTGGGCCTTTCCTGCTGCTGCTCTGATGCATGAACTGAGCTGGAACTCTATGTTCAATTATGCTGTTAAGCTATATTTTCAGTTCTGCTTATTTGATTTTATATTTATTTGATTTAGCCCAGAGGTTGGTCACTGCATAGAAGAATTAATTTCTTTGATTATTAAAACTCTGTTAAAACCAGGAACATAGCCATTACCACATGCAATCGTAATTTCACAATTTAGCAAGAGAAATTGCGTAAGACACATCCAAGAGGTTTTTGTTTTGTCTCTTTGTGGCTGAAGAATTCAGTCCTTGGCTAAGTCTATTAAGCTTATTAAAGATCAGCTTATTTCCCAGTCATTGGAGTTCTTTTGGTTTCTAGAACTTGCCTCAACCACACAAAGCTCAGGGATAGAGAAGGACCTTCAAGGCAAACATGAAACCAGATGATGTGTGAATGTTCTAAGTATTTTATAAAAAATATATATATTTGAAGTGATAATACTTTTTATTCAAAACCTGTGCTTTAGTTCCCAAGGCAACACAAACTAGGAATTACCATTTAGAGCTAAGTAGCCTTTCAGAAGAAAGGGACGAGCAGGTGGAGATTTTGTGGCTTGGGGACCTGTTAATGGAAGCTGTCACTGACAGAGCCCACCCTGTCACCCCAACCCAGCCCCTGAGCTTTCCACTACCACTGCCTGCACCAGCATTTTTGGGTTCTTCACCTGCCACACTTCACTGATCTCTGCTCCTGGAAGATGCTGCCAGCAGTGAGTGTCTATACATCGCAGTAATTCGAAGTTTTGCTGCCATAATGAATGGAAATTGAATCAATCTCTTCTGGGACTCACTCCAAGATTAGACATTAAAGCAGGATTTTTACACACACGCCCTACACACACTCCGGCAGTAAGCATAACTTCAGTTAATATTCCTAACAGCTACATTTTCTCCTCAAAAACGAGCTCATTAGCTTGTAAAATATACAGGATTCAGGTGCTTGATAGCAAATAAAGCCTTTAAAAAATTATGTTTAACCACGAGGGATTTTAGGAGCCTGACAAGAAACAGCTATTTCACATAGAGCTTTTTTGAGGCACTCTATAGCAAGTTCAGAATTCTAATTTTGGAGTTGAAAAATTTCAAGGTTGTTCCTTGGAGGAGACAGGAGGAGAATGTGCTGCTTGGAGGACCAAAATCCTCTACTGAGAGTCAGAAAATGCCATGAGCTGTGACTGTCTCTAGACCCAAGGCAAAATTATATCCTCAACAAGACAGGGAACCCGGAAGGATTTTTTTTTTTAAAAGTGAATAAAACCAGAAAGGAAGAGCTGAAAGATTCCAAAAATATTAACCCTCAGTTATTTTATCACTTTAGGAAGTTGTTCTCTGTGCAGCTTAATGTGGTGAGTGTCGAGGAAAGGTAGAAACGTAAAGGTTGGAAAGGAAAGCTTGTCCTTCTCTGTGGGGTGTGGGTGAGGTCCAGGTGTCCCAGTGAAATGGGAGCAGTGGGAATATGGCATCTCCTGAAGGTTTCAAGGATTAAAGGGGAACAAGACCCATTTCCATAAACTATATTGTGTAATCCCTGTATAAAAGCAGGTTCTGATTTACTGCTTCATTCCTCAATTCTCTTTGCTATCTCACAAACCCTCTCAGACGCCTTTCAGCCCCAGTTCATAGCTCAGGCTCTGCCCTGTCACATCCTATTGCCAGGTTTTACCAGGCCAGGTTCCTCCAAGCCCAGCCTGGCCTGGGACATTCCCAGGGACCCAGGGGCAGCCAGAGCTTCTCTGGGAAATCTGTGCCAGGGCCTCGCCACCCTTTGCTGCAGAGCTCCTGCCTGCAGCCTTTGTTCCCACAAATGCCCGTATTTTCGTCTTGGTGAGGAGGGGAATCACCCCCTTGCTCAGATGGGCACCAGCCAAGCAAATGGCTCATTTTTCTGCTAAAATGTTCTTAACACGATGTGGGTAAAGTGTGATCCCATGCACAGAGATGTGCCAGGGCACCCTGACTGCCCACCCTGACAGTCCAGAGCCACGTGCTGGGGTCACAGCCGTGCTCCTCCCCCTCCATTTGAAGTGAACCCTGCAAAAATTAAAACCAATCAGTGTTTATGAATCCTGCACACACTGGCAGTGGCACATGTTCTGTGTCTTGCATCTCCCACTGACAGAGCAGGGACACCCCATCAGTCACTGCTGGAAGCCTCAGCCCCAGCAGACCCAAAGAACTTGCTGCATTCCTTTGCACCTCATTGCTTGCAAGGGCAGAGCTCCTTCATGGAGACTTTTACAGCAAATATCACAGATTAATAAAAAGGTGAAAGAGCTCTGGCTCATTATTTATCCCTGACTGATATTTATTAGCCAAAACCAACTTGTGCTGGGATTCCTTTACGGGTCTGTGACTGCAGTAGCTGGGGCAAGCAGTAATTAAAAAGCTGAGATGTGTCCTCTCACCTCAGAACTGGGCTTTAAACTGATCCCAGGGTAATGAATGGTGAAATCTAATACCCATATAAGTTTCCCTGGGTGTTCACGTGTGCGGCTGTGTCGTGTAGGTGGCTCTGTGGCAGCCAGGACACATCTGCCTGGTGTGACACGAGTGTCCCTCTGCACACCAGCCCTGTTCACATCAACCTCCACCCGATTTCCTCAGCAGCTGCTGCCATGCACATCTCCAGCTGATTTTGGTCAAGGAACAGGCAGTTCAAGTGTGTTCATTTTAAGAGCCAGCAGAGCCCTGTGAGTTAAGTATTCCTCAAGTTTTACAGGTAGGTAAACTGAGGCACAGATAACCAAAATAAGCTGTTAAAACAGACTTGGCCTCTGAAATGAGGAATGCTGGTTCAAGTTCATTGCCTAAGCCCATTTCCCACTGAAAGCATGAGCTCAAATACTGCTTTGGAAGGATTTTGAAGAGTCTCTTCTGTCCCCTGGCCCAGGTCTGCTGACCTTGTGCTGTTCCCTGGACAGAGAAAGTGTGGGGACCCTGCAGCTCTTGACTGGACAGATCCTTGGATGGGTCCATGGCAGGGCAGTTCAGGCTCTCACCAGAAGCTCTAAAGCCACAGCACCTCTGCTGTAGCAGGGCAAAGCTGGCTCAGCTGGTGAGAAGGGGATGAAAATTCCGCCTGCGTGGACGTTTTCTGAGTTTTGTACAAAATCCCTTTGTGGCCCCGGTGGAGGGCACACCCTGGAACGAGCCTTGTGCTGGAGTTTAGGTGTTACCTGGCTCTGAACCCCAGGGGAAAGCAGCACCAGCAAGAGGATTTTCCCAAAAGAGTGATTTACCCCCCTGTCTCCTTCCTGTGTCCCTTTGGCCTTTTGGAATCAAATGAAAAACAAAGAGGGGCCCCACAGGTTTCACTCACCAGGGAGAGGCTTTACCTGAGGTAAGGCAGGAACATTTCTTACCCACAGACAACTCACAACTAATTAAAAGTGATCTAATCCTTTTGATCACACCTTTAGGGAGTTGGTGCAGGCTATTAATAAAACCCAAGTGGGAATATTTTTTTTTGTCATGTGGAAAATTCTCACATTTCATTATTTTTCTTACCCTCAATCAAGAAGAGAAGCAATGAATACAAATCCTAGTCCTGTTCTCTCTGGATTTGTGTTTTTATTAAAGGAACTAAAAGAATAGATAGCCAGTTGGAATGATTGTGTTTATATTCAACACGTTCTGTTCTGCAAATAACCCTTCGTGCTGAATTTTTTAATTTAAAACATCTCAGTTGGGAGATCCTAACAAGTGCAGATGTTCTTCAAATTGATGAATTCAATGAAATTGGATCTTTACCCTCAGTTTTTAATTCCACTCCTTTGTACTTTGCAATACAGAACCCTGGGCAGCCTGTGCTGCTGTTGAGTGTGTTCAGCACAGCAGTCCCGGCCAGAGGAGGCCAAACCAGCTTTAGAGTGACTTTATCACTGTGCAGGAGAGCAGGAACTGCTTCCGTTTTGCTGGACTATGTGCAAAGGAAAACAAATCCAGCTCGATTAACTTTTCCTGTCCTCTGAATTAATTTTTAATTTAGTTTTAAACCTCCAAACAATTTTTGGTTTCTTTTTCCGCAGTTCCTAATTCTGGAGTTGCAAAACACTTAAGTCCACTCCTATCCCCTCCATTTAGTAGCCTATTGTTAAAAACATCAAGAAAAGTATAAATTCAAATGAAAAACTTGTGCAATGACAAGGAGTGCTGGGTTATGTTAATGCAACTGATTGGCCATTAATGTCTCTGCCCCTCGATTTGATATAGTGACTTTACTATGAGGCAACATAATTTCTGTGCTCAGAAAACATTAGGATTTAATTAGTGCTGGCACAGAACAGTAGCACCTTGAGTAAAAGAAATACTAAATTCTTTCTTTTCTGACATAGAAAATCAATGCATTCTCCATTCATTCATTCTCCATTCAATTCTACTCATTTGAAAATTGCTTCGTTATGCTTCTAAATAGATTTACAGGACTCTGTTTAGGATTTTAATATCGTTAGCACATTAAAAATTAAAATACCCTCAGGACTGGGTCAGTTACCCAGGTATCAAAGAAAATGCATCATGATGATGATGATGGAGTCTTTTCATCCACTGAGTTCTGTACTTCTCACTATTTTTTGGTAGAAGTGATGTTTGTAGCCTGACACAAAGAGTCCTCCATCGTCCCCAGCTGCAAAAGGTTTTGTGGGTACGGTGAGGAGGAATTGGATTCCCAAGTGCTGAGGTTTGGAGGAGGACTGGGAGGGGGGAGGTGGGGAGGAGCAGTGGTTACCTGCCTGCTCCTTCCTGCAGCTGTGGAAGGTTTTTGATGGTTGTTCTCCAGCCCAAGCCTCGGTGAAAAGCTGGTGTTCAGTGCTCTCTGCCTGGTCCTGGCTCAGTTTCTAAGGCTCAAAGTTGAACTGAAAGTTTTTAGTGCAAGCTCACTGCTTGCCTGTGAGAAAATGCAGGGCTTAATAAGACTTTTTTGAGGTTTGAGTGGGCTCAGAGATGAAGTTTAATGGGCCCAATTAATCTGTGGGCATCCCCTGCCTGCCGGGGCCTGGCGGGTCGGTAGCGCCTGCCCGAGTGAGCGATTCAGTCCCGCCGTGCTCTCCCTGAAAATCAAATCCCTGCGGCACAATGGAGCCCTCCCCTCTCGCTCCATGAATCTCAATTACGTCCACACACAGCCTGGAGCCAATATATCACCAAAGACACCTCTATTAGACAGCTGGTGTTGCTTTAAACCTCACCCATCTCACAAGGTCACCGTCTTTGCTGCCGCTCCCATTTCCAGGGGCCACGACCGTGGTTGTTTTATCGCCCCATCAGCAACCTGCTGATTAGTTGGTATTTTCTGAATACTTTTCTCACTCTGTGCTGACTTCTGATCTCCTTTCACCTGCACCTGAAGGGCATCCCACTGCTATATATTTTAATCGAGTCTCACTGGAGTGCAGTTGTTTCCCAGAGTTCAGGTGTCCAGCTGAGCTCTGCTCCTGCCCACAAGCCATCCTATGACATTGGAGAGAAGAACTTATGAACACCAGAAATTTGAATATTCAATTATGGCCCTCCAATCTCTAATGGTTTTATTCTGCCATTTTCAAAAGGTGTGCCTCACTTTCTCCCTTTGGTTTGTTTTTTGAGGTGGCAAGTTCTCAAGAGAACAAAAGGAAATACACATCCAGAAAAATCAGTCTTTCTGTCTGTTAGTCTGCAGCAGTTGGTAAAAAAGGTGTAACTTTCTGAACTCTCCAGAGCTTGTCACACAATTTCTGGAATTTGAAAAGCTTTAATGTGCTTCTTTTAGCTGTCAGTCAGCAGAGAAGCAGATCCTGAGGAAAAGAGCCCACATGTGGGGTACTGTCCTTGATGTGGCCCACAGAACATCAGGCCAGCTCATGCTCATTAATTATTAATTGCAATTAATTGGCAAGGAGCGAGCAGCACCCGTGAGAGCTACCAGGCAGCTTTGTGGCCCTTCTTACCTTCACAGTTGAAACTTGTAGTAAATAAGAGATGGCTCTTTGAAACAGTAAAGGGAGCGTTTACAAACGCTTGGGTAGAAGGTGGAATTTGGGATTTTGATGTGCTCACTCTGGGATTAGTGCAGAAACTTTCTGAGGAAATGTATTTGTCAGCAGATCCTCCCTTGTGGCAGATGTTCACTTCGAAATGGTTCAGGTGTGGTGAACTTCCTGCAGGTCAGAGGTGGGGGATTCTGAGCAGTTGTGCTCATGGTTGGCTGCAGGAACCTCCCCCAGGCCCCGACCTCGGGCTGTGTTTGTTTTTGTGTTTGTTTTTGCTTTTGTGTTTGTGTTTTTGTTTGGTTTTTTGTTTGTTTCTGTGTTTGGTTTTGTGTTTGTTTTTGTGTTTGTGGTGCTCACAAGTTGCAGCTGTTTGAGCGTTGGCCAAGCGAGCGAAGAGAGGATTCCAACCCTGGCGCTGCCCCTGGGCTGGAGAAGGCTTCCCTTGGGAAAGGAGTTGGACCTTCACAAATGAAGGCAGGAGTTCAGGCTGCCTTGAGGCTCTTCCAGTACTCTAAATATTTATACTCCTTGAATCACAGGGCTTGATCCTGCAAGGGTAACAGTGGAACTGTCATTGGTAAGGAATACACTTCCAGTTCAGGGAACAGCCATACTCCGAGTTCACGTCTGTGTAAAAGATTAATTTACAGCAACAGACTGTCAGCTGTTGCTTTTGCAAAGTTCTCCTGAGTTTTCATCTAATTGATAATACAGCATTAAGTACTTTTTGTTCATCATTACAGACTTTCCTTTAGGGCCTGTGGATCTTTGTAGGACAAGAACAGGATTTAGTTTCAAGTACCAGACTGAGACATGATGAAAGCAAGAAGCAAAGGCTGGGACCTTAATTAAGAGAGAGTTGTATTTCAGAGAGTTATTGAAGAAGAAGGAGGTGCTAGGGGCTAGAGAGGAGCTATAAATGTTTCTCAAAGCCCATTTGTACCGAGAAACAGCCAATGCAGCAGCCCTGTTATTCACCTTTGCCATGTTAGTATTTGTGAAAGGCAAACTTCAAACAGGCTCAGAGCTAGGAGCAGCCTGGCCGAGGGTGATGGGCACATCAGGGAGCAGGGATGAAGGAAGGAATGTGAGCAGCTGGAAGCACAGAAGCTCCTCTGAAGTTTGCTAATGCTTTCTGACCTTGCTGGAATTCATTGCACTTTGTGATCCTCTTGATTTCCGTGTAAGTTCTGGCACCTTCTCTGCCCAGCCCTGGCTGTGAGGAGCTTTTCATTTATTGCAGCTCCCTGTGTGAATTCACTTGTGCCTGGTGCTTGTCCCAGACTCCACCACGACGTCCTGCAAGATGAGGAGGAAGCAGGCAGGTTCCTTGGAGATGAAGCAAAGGCAAAGTTAAGCCAAGCTGGTCAGAACTGAACAAAAGCTCAGGTTGATGTGGTTTACAAAAAAAACCCTGACGATTTAGGGTATTTTTCGTTACTTCTGGTCTCTCTCTGTGTTGTATCAGGGTATTTTCCCTGCCATATGGATCAGAATTAGCTCCTTCCAATCTAATTTATAATAATACGTATTTTAAAATCTATAAATCCTGTTAAATCTTTCATTAGCAAGCAAATGTTATGGCAGGTGGTGTCTGGGAAGGAGGGCAGCAATGTTATTTGTCCTGTGCACATCTCCCTTGTGCATTCTTCCTTTCACTGCTTCCTTTCCTTGCTTTCGTTCTTCCAGAGGGATCCCTGTCATCATCACCTTCTGGGAATCAAACATCCTCTCAGACATGCTCTCCAATGTGTTGTGGATCTGTCAGCTCCTCGCAGGCTCCTGGCAGAACAGGATCAGAAATAACTTTCTGCCTCATACCATAAGATCCTTGAGATCCCAAACTCAGAGCAAACCCTGGGATCTCTGCAGCTCTTCTGTGTCCATCTGAGCGATGGCTTTGCCCAGAGCTGGGGATGTTCTCCCTAAACATGGCCTGTGATTGAGAGAGATGTTGCTTTTATTTTGGGGAATTATCTGCTGAGCTATCACCACTTCCCCCTCGAGTTCTCTTGAGAGAAACTGAGTTAAATATTATAAGAATTGATGAACTGTACTAGAAAACCCCTCAAGGCTGTCAGATCCTCATTTAGAGGAGCAGAGGGAAGCATTGCCCATACTCTGGTTGTGTTTTATCTCGGTGAGGATGCTTTGGGACAGCTTTGTGGATGCCATCTCATTTCAAAGTTGGATTGGGTGGTTTTTCTCATTAGATCACATCATATTGGGGAACTTCTAAGAATTCATTTTTGTGTCAGACCTTTGGATTCTTTTTTTTCTAGAAATCTGCTAATAGTCCCTAATAGCAGACTAATTTATATATATTCTGTGTATGTGCAAATATAGAATATATATGAAAAGGAAGCTCATAGAGGGTTAGATTTCCTACATCAATTACTGACCTTCATTTGGATTTTTGCACAGCTTGTTCTGAAGAAGGCAGCAGTGGTGTTGTGTTTGGGGGGTTTTGTGGTCGATTTGTTTTTTCCTTGTTATTTATGAAGGCTTTGGAATACATTTGGAATTTTTGATTCAGAATACCAAGACTCTGTTTGTTCACCAAAGGAAATACCTTCAGGTTAATTGTTGTCCCCTCAAGCAATATATAAAAATCACTAATAAATGAGATTAGAAGACACTAAAGCATTGAACTTCCTGGCAAGATTAGGAGAAAGAGCCACTTAAGGTTTGCTGCTGGCAGCCTCTTGCTTTCTCACAGAAACCTGACTGTCACTGAGGTCACAGAGTCACAGAATACCTGAGTGAGATAATTTGTTCACAGCAACAGGGATCTCAAGCAGATTACCTGTAGCAGGAGGTTTTAACTAATAGGCCTGATAGGAAACTTTTCCTTGAAATTCTCTGTCTCTGCAGTCAGCCAGACAAATTCTGTTCCTTGTGACTGGCTCATGGAGCAGTTTACTCGGTTACTAAAAGTCCTGTACCCTGCAGATCTGTTGGGATGAGTTGTGCAGAGACTCGGTTTTCTCTGTTTGTAACTGGAGCAGTTTCTGAAACAAAAGCTGCGTGTTCCAGGTGCCTGGCAATCCCTGCTGCTGGCTGAGAGCTGTTCCTAAAGCACTCCCAGGGCTGAGTCACTCGTGCTCAGTGTTGCTGTGCTCTCACTCCACACTAATAGAGGCACTGCAGGACTGGGATTCAACAATAGTTAAAAATACTCCCCTGAAGTCCTCAGAATAATTTGATTTGGAGTAAATGAATTTCTTTCTAGACTTAGTCAAAGCAATTACATTCAACTGGATGCAGTATTGTGGCATAACATTTATCATCATTTAAGCACTGCAAAGAACTAAAGAACTCAAACTTATCTTTATTCCCGTGCTGGCAGCCTGGTGGTCAGGCTGACTCTGCATTCCCTCCTCTGCTCACTGTAGGAAGAAATGTGAGGTTCTAGCAGAATTTGAAATGCCAACCCAAATGGAGCAAAGAATAGGTAGACCTAGGTTGGTATGGGGTTTGTTTACAAATCAAGTTTATATCATGCTCTTCTTGGGTTTTGGAGGGGTTTTTTTCATCTGATATTAACAGAACATGAATTCATACAAAACCTTTTTTCCTGTTCTTCTCTATTTACAACTCTTCTATATGCTTCACCTTCAGTAGGATTTCTTTTTTCAGCATCGTGATCTGCCCTTCTTTTATTTTATTTATTGCATAATTTTGTGAAAAGAAAATCCTTTTACCTTCATATTGTGAATGAGAGTGCCTCCATCTACCTCCCCCAGAAGCAGGATGATGCCTGAGCCCTGGTCACAGCAACTGTTAAGAATTCACCCTAATTTTGAGAGGTGTTTGACCGCTCTTAGAACTCCTTTCTTTGGAAATTGAGTTGAGAAACATCAGTGTAGGATCTAGGTCAGAGACAGTCAGAAACTCCAGGGATTTTAGGACAGCAGAGAATGGACTCTGAACTGCTGAAAATGCTCTTTCAACCCGGTGTTCTTCCACACGTGAATCAGAGTTTTCTCACTCCTGATGAGAGGTGGAGCACGGAAAGCCTGAGCAGAGATTGGGCACTGAGCTCTGGCTCCTTTGTCCTGCTGAAGGTTGTGGATCCCGTGGTCTGAGAGAGCTCTGCTTTGATTCCAGTGAGGATCCAGAGCATTCCCATCCTTCTGTTCAGCTCAGCTGCAGCGTGGGCCCTCTGGCCAGGAGCGTGGGATGTTTTCCCTCCCAGCCAGCCGAGGTTTTCCACATCCAGCAGTGTCCTGCTGGCACCTGGGCACGGAGCCCCTGCTGGGCTGGGGCCATGCAGCCCAATAAGGGAAATTCTGTGCTGACAGGGATGTGAAGAAGATTAAGTCTGGCAAAACTCAGGCTGCAGATTGTAAATGGTCTCTGGGTTTCCAAACCAGCCGGGTCTGGTTTCTCCCTGTTGGATTCTGTGGTTGTGGATTTATTCACATGGTTAAAGACAATGCCCCGAGGGTGGTAAGGTCTTGTTTGACAGCAGAGCTAAAATATGAAATTCCAAAATCCCCTCTCCGTTGTACCTAATTAAGGAAGCTCATTAACCCTCTCTGTGGATGGATTGAGGGGATGTCTCCTTTCTGCTAATGGGTTTTCTGGTAGAACAGCAAACTTACCTGACCCCTGGGATTGGGTGCTGTGTTAAACGTGCTCTGCCAGCTCGTGGCAGTGACATTTCCTTTTTTTTGTCCATTCTTGCTGAGAAAATTCTCTGAACTAAACCTAATTTTCTCTTCTCTTGCCCTGCCTCAGGAGCACTGCCAGTTCAAAAGCTGGGAAACCAGTCACCTAATCTCATGGAAGTTTTTGGGATTCAAAGGGCCAAGGATCTGCTGGGTGATGGTGATGGGAAGCTAAAATTTTCAGTCAGTTCCCTCAGCTGACCATGCAGAGATAACTGGACCAACAAATCCAGCCCAATGCTGGCCATAATTTTTCCTTCACCTCATCTCTGCACCATGGAAATTTTTTAAGGCATATGTAGCAGGCTGGTCTGTACCACACCGATGCCTCTTCTATATTTAGAAAGTTATCTGCTGTTCCATTTGTCAGGAAAGCAATGATCTGATAGTTTTCACATTCAGATCTGCTGTCTGGGGCCCGCTGGAGAAAATCTGGGCAGGGATAAGATGCTGGAGGACGCGCTGCGGAGCGTGGCGCAGGAACATTGCCCCGCGCCCGCAGGGAGCCGGCTCCAGCCTCAGCACCAAGCCACGAGCTCAGTCCGATTTCTGCAGTCCCCGTGGGGTGTCCCACGGGTGTTCCCAGTGCCCAGGCTGGGGGCAGGTTCGCTCAGCAGCCTCCGTGCTGGAAAAGCTCACGCAGAGCCCCAGGAGCAGGTGCGGGGCGGTGGCTCCGGGCGGCTCCCAGCTCTGCTCCGGCAGGCGCGGTGCATCCACCACGGCTGGGCTGTGCTCGGGGCCGGGGGAGAGGAGCTTTGGGGCTTTGCTGCGGCAACCAGAGCTCACCATGGCACGGGAGCTGCCCCAGCAGGTACCAGGCTCCTGAGCCCAGGGGATATCTGGGTGTGGGTAAGGAGTGAGGGGCTGGCACACCTCAACCCGTGTCTGCTGGTGTCACAGGGGCTGCTGTGGTGGGTGCTGCTGAGCAGACTGCCAGAAAGAAAGGGAAGCCTCAAACCCCCCCACACACAGTTAAAATACCTGGTCTGTGCTGGAATCACCGCATGGACACTACAAAAACACCCCTGAGTTGCTGTTTGCTCACTGGATTTATCTGCGGCTGAATTCTTCCCCCAAGCTGCCAGGAGGATTTGCCTGTTAGGGAGGATGTGCTGTGTGCTTGGCCTTTCCCTTAGCAGATGGGGAACGGAACCTATGGAAGGGGCTTTACCTTTCTGTTTCATTATTTAAAGGCAGAAATAAAGTTGGGCTCATTTAGCACAAGTCCAAGAAGCTGATCAAACTGAAGTGGTGGAAGGGCACGAGGAGAAATTATTTAATTTCCTGTTCTTCACTGGGTGAGAGCAGTGGCAATATTTACCAACGGGCTGTTTGAACTAGCCAGTGTTATTGAAACCTACCGAGAAGATTCACGTTTTTGAAATGTTATAAATACGCCTGATTTCCACGGGGCAGAGCAGGCTGAACAAAGCAGCAGCGGCTGCAGGCTGGTGGCAGATCTGGAGCTCTTGCTGATTCAAATTTGTATAACAAAGGATGGGACAGGGTTGTGGGCTGCAGGCCACTATCACCCTCTTGGTGGGGTTTGAAGAAGTCCCCTGCAGTCAGTATTTTTTGTTAAAAATAATTTCTTGTTAATTTTTTATTTTTGCCCTACTGGCCTCCTGTTTACCCTTCCCCGGGTGTCACCAGCCCTTTAACCCCTCACACACACAGGTGACTCTGTGTGGGGGATTCACGTGCCTGGCACCTCCAGGGGAACGTGCTGTGAGCTCATTCCCTGTCAGGGATAAGCAAGGCTCACTGCTGTCCCACATCCTGCAGATTTCACACAAAGGGACGTGCACTGACCAACGCTCATGGCCTGAACAATGTTCATTCTCATGAGATTTTTTCTGAAGACCCACGGACTTGGCCAACACGAGGTCACTGTGCAGAGAGCTGGGCGGGGACTGCAAATGATTTGGCACAAATTTAAAAAGATTCTCCTTTGATTTCATCCTTCTGTGCTGTTCATCTTCACAAAATCCTGAGCGGCCGAGTTTGCTCCTTCCCGTGGCTTGGCTTGGGGTGTCCACAGCTGCTTTCAGAAGCAGTTCCTGCAGCAATACTGAAATGTTTAAATGCTTTTGCATAACCACCAGTGCCAGCAATGGTGCTGGAGCAACAATAGCACAGGAATTACCCAATTAACAAAGGCACCTGGGAATATAAAAATTCCCAAGGGACCCTTTCATTGAGTTGGATAAGGGAGGAGAAAAGTCACCTTAGCTATCAGAGTCAAATGCTAAGTGATTATATTTAAGTGAAACATCAAGACTGGTATTCAGATAAAACCATTCCCCCGTGGCCTTTAAATCTATGGCCTTTAAATCATTTTCTTGCATCCACGGAGCTATTCTGAGGAACATAACTTGTGCAAAGTCCTCTTAAACTACCAGAAAATACCAGTGGATTTTTTCCTGGTGATGCTGCCTATTTACCATGCCAAGGTCAAGCAGAGCAGGGCAGAGGGGATGCCAGGGTGGCTGTGGGGCTGTGGGCCACACCAGGCTGGCAGAAGGATGTTCCTCTTGCAGACAGAGGTTTGGATTTCTTTGTACCTGGCCCTTTCTTCCCAGCTAGAATGAGGTCAAGCTAGAATTTGCTTGTTAAATATTTTTTCTGTACTTGGGTTTTCCTTTTATTGAATAAAACTTACTTTTATGATAGGAAATAGTGTATAATGGGGGAAAATAGCATTACAGGAGATACAGCTTTGACAAGAAAAGCTCTGCAAATCCAGATTCTCCTGTGCATTTGCAGACTGGGCTGACTGGTTGTGTGTTATTTTGCTGGCTAATATATGTGCCTCACACTTATATAATATAATATTCATAAATTCCTCAAGTTCTGCCCTTTGCAAGCCTCCTGGGAAACCCAGGCTTGCTTGGCTGTGCATTAAACCTAAAGCATCCTAATTACCTCATTTACAAATAGTTCAGCTGACGTGTTGATGCACACGAGGTTAATTGCTCTTCTTACTCAATTAGTAGGAACCTTTATGCTCTTTATTACATTAAAGTAAGCCATTATCACTTTCTGCATTTTTATATCTGAGGTTCAGTAGTGACAAAACTTTTATCTCAACTCTGCAAGCATTAATTGGTTTCTACCTGAATCCCCATTTCCTGACAAAACCCCATCTCTCAGTATCTTGTCCATCAATAGTTGCTCTGGGATTCCACACTGGGATTTGTAACCAGGATTTATGGACATTTTCTGGGTGTCCTGTTCAGTTCTTTTTGGAAGTTTCATATTTCTACAAATCCATCCTCTCTACAGTTGCTGGCTGAGTTGGCTGTGAAAAGGTGATTTTTTTCTCAGTAGATCAGAGCTCATTAAAGATCTTTTTCTAGCATCTTCCAGACTCTTCCTTTTTCTACAATTTGCATGTTTCATTGAATACCTACTTTATTTTTTATTTTGTTGTGATTACTTACAGATCAAAGGGAGTGTTGTAGTTATATTGGAAAACAGCATCATAAATTTTTGGTTTGGAATGACCTTTCAATGGATACCTTTTTCTACATTGAAAAAAAGTCAAAGTTATCATAAAATATTTTGATTTAACTGAAAAAATTCAAACTTATTCTTCTGCTTTTCTTTGGAACACATCTACAGACAGACGTAGAAATTAATTTTTTCCCTGGAAGTAGAGATTAATTCTCAAGTTTAGTCAAAACCAGTGAGCTGGGCAGGTTTCCACCTCAGGTCTGCAGGTCACAGGGGTGTGTGTGATTCCTTCTGAGGTGTCTGGGTGAGGCAACACACCAAAACTGGGCCATCACTGACAGACTGAAACTCATCATCCCAGGGCTGCAAAACTCTGGGGTTTGAAATTGGAAGACACAGTCGTTTGTGAGCTCCCAAGGCAACAATTGCTGATGACGTGTTCCTATCTGCATTAGTGGATGCTGGAACAAATAATTTATAAGCAAATGGTGGATGCTGCTGAAAGGCTTTTGATGCTGCACACCTATTACCAGCAGGGTCTGCTTTTTGTCATTGTTTGCTCGGTGTTTGGGGGTTTGTGTCGTTTCACATCACCCGGCCATGGCTGATCGTGGTTTTGTTTAAGTAGGTTAACTTGTCTAAATAACGAAACACTTGCAGATGCTGTGACCCAAACTCAGCTGAGCACAGATGGGCTGGCTGTGATGAAAGGAGGAATCAGTAGGATATTCCAGCCTGAATAAGTCAGGGAGTCAGATTTCATCTTCCTGATGCTGCACCTCTCTGATCTTTAGCACTGCTGAAATAACATTATGTTCAGTCCATACCCAAAGGAAAAAAACACGTTTTCCCAGCCCACCTCCTGGCAGGGCCACCCTGGGGTGCTGTGTTGGTGCCCTGCAGGTGCTGCTGGGTCACAGACACCCCTGAAAGAGCTCTCTTGGCACATCAGACCCCTGCACCTTGTGTTCGTCAGCGTTTGAGGTCTGATTCTGGGAGATTTAAAACAAGAAGTCATTTTCCTTCAGCAGCACGGCTGTGAGGGGTGGGATGTGGCCAGGAGAGCTGCCCTGGAGCGGGTCAGAGGGAACAAAGCCTGGGGGTGTGCTTTGGTTTGCTCGTGAGGGACGTTCAGGACGAGTTCTGCAGCTGGGAAGGGCCCTGTGAGCAGAGGGCAGAGAGGCAAAGGCCCAGCACCCCTGCTCCGTGGGTTTCCATCTTTCCTGCCAGCTGAAGCAGGTCCAGGCCGTGCTGAGCTCTGCTCTGCCGAACTCCCAGGATGGGTCTCGGGCTCTGAACCCCGAGTGTTCCCCCTCCCCTGCGGATCTGCAGACACTCTTCACTCTCCAGTGTTTGAGTGGCAGCCCTGATCCTGTGCAGGCAGCTTTGGGAAGAAAGTGTTTGCTTCTGCAGCTTCAAATCAATCTTGTCAGTGTGTCACTGAGCAGTGTCCTTGATTGCATGAGTCTGTCTGGGAAGGGCCCCTCTGACTCTGCCTGCAGTGTGTGCTTGTGCCTTCTCCTTCTCCTTCTCCCTGTTGTTTTACCTGAGCCTCTGCTCCCCTCAGCCAGCCTGCACCCCCCCGGGAACCAGAGAGAAAAACTCCAGGAAGCTTTGAGTCCCTGCCACTGCCAGAACTGGAAATGTATTTTTAGGGGCCTCTCCCTACTATTGGAGGGTCAAAGATGGGTGATGTAAATTGGAACTGATTGGTAGCAACAAGGATCCTGCTCAGGACCAGGAGTGGCCTTAAGAACGAAGTAAATAAACTTTTCTGAACCCAGAGAAGCTGCCACGGAGAGAATGGAACCCTGCATCTTCACCTTTGCCTTTTCTGTGTATCCGGGCCTGCCATGCTAAAAAAAGAATGCAATCCTCAGAACACAGAGTGTCCTTCCAAAGCATTTCATTCCCTCTGGGATTCTCACAGCTTTCCTCAGGCAGAGCAGCACCCAGCACCAGGAGCCACGGGGGGATTGCTGTGCTGTGCAGGATTCACACATCCACATCCGAATCCACAGGAACCCCCAGTGCTCCTGCTGCTTCCCCTCCACCACCTCTGGAGCACAGCACAGCCTCCCACCCTCCCCACTGCTCTCCCTGGGCTGTGGCTGGCCCAGGGAAGGTGTTTGTAGCCACCGGGGGGGATATGGAGGAGATCGGTCCCCAGGGCGATGTGATGAGGCAGCCAAGAGTGCAGGACTGGTTTGAAATGAACCCATGGCCTGTCCTAGCTGCTCTGAGAACCCCGGGAGTCCCTGAGAGGGCACTGGCCCCTCTCCTGCCTCAGGCTCTCTGGGCTCTGCCTCCAGGGATCTGCATTCCCCCGGGGAACTCTGTCCCAGTATTTCCCTGAAGTGATTTCAGCTGCAGCTGAGCCTCTACACTCCAGACTGCAAGGAAATTCTCTTTCATGTCTGCGGTGTGGAGGCTTCCCATTATCCTGTAACACTTTATTTCTATACTTCATGTGCTGCTTCTAAAGGGCTGTCAAAGAACTGCCAATTATTTATTCACCTCGGGTGGAGCAGATGCAGAGGAATTGCCATACCCAAAGTTAAAGAGCACTACCTCAAAACTTGGTAGAAAAGAAAGAATTCACATTTTAATAACTTTACCTTTTACTCATGTGTTTTTCCCCCCATTTCTAAGCTTTTTAGCGTGGGTTGATTACCATACACATTGCTGTAGGTGATTTTGTTTGAAGGTAGTTGAGTGAAAAATAAAGATTAATCTTGGCTGAATTTTTAATCATGTTTGCAAATGAATTGCAGCAACCAAATATCAGCTGGTGTGGAAATGCAGTTATTAGGAACATATGGAACTGAAAAACTCCAGAATTGAAACTGAGCCACTTGGTAGCTCTACCAGTTTCAGAAGCTTCTTATAACTTGCTCTATAAAATGATGCCTTTGGTAAATGATGGGGCTGTCTTTAGGTCACATTGGCAAAGAATGGTGTGAGGGAGTTTGTTCTGGGACATTTTAACTTTTGTTGATGTCGGTCACTTTTGTTCAGAAGAGCTGATGGTTTGGGAATTCCTTGGGGTGGTTCTGGTCAGATGCTGCTCCTACTGTGATCAGCGATGCAAAGGAAGCTCAGTGTTTTTATGAACAAATCCCACTTCTGAATTTCGAGTCATTGCAGTCTGCTCAAATCAGCAAACACCATCAACCCACAGCTTTCATCGCTGGTTTCTCATTCATTGGTACCTTGGGTGAAATGTCTGAGTTTGGTTTTCTGTAAGCCAGACCCAACTGACTGAGGCTGCCAGATCTGAATCTCATTTTCATTGCTCCATCCTTCCTTACAAGGTTATAAATTGCTTGACAAAAAAATCTTCCTGTGGCGGTTGCTCTTTTCCTGAACCACCTGGGACTGGTCACTGGCAGTGAGAAACCATTTCAGCCAGGCTGTGATGGGAAGGGCTCCACACTTCTAAGAGCACATAATCTGGGATTGAGTTGGTTTAGGGTTTTTGTGTTGGTTTAGGTTTTTTGTATTGGTTTTTACCTTTCCCTCCACTCCCCAGCCCAAGGAAAACCTTTGGGGGATCTTTCCTGTTTTCACTTTAAAATCACTGAATAACCTTGCAGTGTTCATCACTTTCCCTGCATTATCGTTGTAGACGGCGCTAAGATTCCAGCTGATTGGGTTTATTGATTTCTGAGTGATCTCTTGAGTGTTGTTTCACATTCATGATCTGTCAGCATTGTGTAGACAGCCTGTGTTAGAGAATTTTGTATTTATTAGACATGAAAATACTGCTCTGCAAACTCCCCATTTCGGGGCATTGAATGGGTGCAAGAACACAAGGGACAGTCACAAATCACTTGGAATATTTCAGAATTTTTTTAAAAATACAATTAAGAATACTTGGACAAGTATATCCAGGACAAATTTCTTTCTTATTTTCTGTGGTAACTGAGCCAAGCCTCAGGGCACAGGCCCATTCCAATTTGGATGGTCAGGGGAGGAAGGAACACAAACCATTCTGTCCTGAATTTTTTATGTGAGGCACGTTTTTCCATAAAAACCTTTCACTATTTGGTACTCTGACAAATTGTTTTCGTATTTCCTACACCAGCATTTTCTAATTATTGTTGGTGCTTGAACTGGTTCCTGCATCATGTCCTAACTCCAGAAACCTGCTGCAAACCTTGACCTGCTCTGCTCCTCTCCAAGGCTCAGCAATAAGGTTTTATGAAGAGGCATTTGCAAGTGTCATTGTGAAATTCCAGCCTTCCCAAATCCCTAATGCCCTGGAGCAACACAGCTCCCCGGGCCGCCTTTGCCTTTCCTCTCTGAGCTATTTTAGGCAAGAGCCAGGTAATGCTTTTCTCTGACAAACCCCCTCAAAGGGCTTGCCCTGAGCTGTGATGTTGCTCTCTCTCTAAAAGGATGCTCTTACAAAGCAGAGACCAAAACGCCTCATGAAAACAACTCGGGAATGTGTTGTGCAGAACGTTACTGCTGCTTTTGCACAGACCTTGACATTACCAAGTCAAAACAGTGCTGTGTCTGTCAGCAGGAGGCACATTAAACTCGCCCCACTGGGTCATTTCATAAAGTAAGTGTTAAAAACGCCAGGAAATTGCAAACCAGTTTGAAATCAATGGAATTCAACAATCTTAAAAGGCAAGTTTTAATTCTTGACATCGCGCATAGTTTGCGTGTTCTTCAGTGGGACTCCTGGGGACACGAGATGGGTTTATATCAGTGAGCAATTACCCATCCTGGACTCCTCAAAAGGCTCATCCCATTCATTTTCCTGTGGCTCAGCTGATTACAATGATTACCAGGAGCAGTGTTTTATAGGGGGGTAGTGGGGAGTTCTGTCAGACCTCTGGCAAAATGCTGTCCGAGGGAAAACTCCCATTAGCCACTTTGCATGAGCAGAGAGCAATCACAGAAATCTATTAAAGTAATTTTCTCACATATTGAGAGGGTTTTCTCTCTTTTTTTCCCTTATCAAGTGTTTTTTGCTGCTTATCCTTGGCTGGGAACTTCAGTCTCTCACACGAAGGAAGCAGCAGCTCCCCGACCAAGAGCTCCATCCATCTCGTCTGTCATTAGTGTTCCACTTTCCCGTCTGCCATCAAACTGGGCTGTGCATCCTGCAAAGATCAGGCTGATCTGTCAGCAGCTTACCTCTGTTTCCCTGAGCCACTCACTCCAATCACAGATTGCTATTTTTTTGTTCTCATACAGCGATGTTTTCCTTGTTATCCTTCTATGAAAACTCTTTCTGCTGTGACTTTATTTTCTTGCTGTGGCTTTGTTGAAGTAATGAGGAGTCAGCTTTAAAGAGTTGGTTCAGGTTTCTCAGAGTTCAGAGGTTCATCTGTCTTCAGGACAAGCCATAGCCCTGGGACACAACCCACAGGGGAATGTGACCAATCACTTGCACAACCACGATTTCCATATGCACTGCTTTGGTTTCTAATAATATTCCCTCATTTTAGATTATTCTGATTGCTCCATTGAATTTTCACTGGTGGTTGCTTAAATTGAGTATATTTTATAACCTCCTAATAATATTTGGTAACATTCTTCTTTATAAACAATAATTAGAAGTCTTAATTGCATAAAGATAAATTATGAAGCTGGGCTTTTTTTTCTTCAACTGTGATTTGAGGCAGCCAAGCCATTTCTGCTCTTTTAACAGATTTCTTTTTGTGGTTACTGAATGAAGGTTAATATTCAAGATGCCAGAGGCGAATCAACTCCGAAAAGCCAGTGGGATTGCAGGAGTGGGGGTGATGAAGGATCCGGGGTGCTGCTGGTGCCTGCCCAGCTCTCGTAAGAGCCACGAGCGAGGTCAGAGGCAGAAGTGCCAGATGAAGATGGATTGCCACAGAAACAGGAAATCTTTTGGGAAACGTGCAGGCTTGAGCTAAATGCCAATAAATGGAGCACAAAGCAGAGAAGATTGTGTTAAAGGGATGAACAAGGGGGCTTGTGGGCTGGGGAGGTGTGTGGGGAGTGCTGGGGAAAGGAGACTCTTGTGATGCTGGGCTGGAGCCTTAGCCTGTGTCTGCACAAACAGACTGCAGCTGGGAAAACCCTGAGAATCCCCACCTTTGTTTCTGACCCAAAGGGCTCTTTGCCACGTCCTCCTGTCCCTGGGGCTGCTTTAAATGTTGTGTGATGGGTCCAGTGCAGGTGAGTGCGAGGGCAGGCAAGTGACTGAGGAAAATCTTTGTTCTCCTTCTCCCCCACAATGGGATGTGTGTGCTGATACAGCTCTGAGCAAAGGCAGGAAATGGTGCAAATTCCTAATAAACTGAAACTTAGGTCATTCAACTTCATATTTTGAGGGACAATCAAGGTAAGTGGTAACAAGGTAACATCAAATTGGCATTAACCTCCCAACTTCACCAAAACTCTGCTTTAAACTACCTGTGCTTCGCTCTGCTGCTCTCTGCTCCTGGGCAAGACATAAGAATTTCAGAGTGACCTCCAGAAAGCTCCCTGTGAGAAAAGAATTCTTTGGAAAATAAAAGCCTCTCCCCCCAAGAGTCTCCAAATACAACTTGGCCATATTTTCATGAAGTCCACGGTGAGAACCCCACTGTCCACTGCAGATCTGCAGCAATGCTCAAACAGCCAGGGCTGCTTTTCCTGGAGGAGAAGGGTTAACTGGAGCCAGGCCACTGCACACAGCATTTTTGTCCTTGAACTGCCTCTCACATTTATTCCAAGCTCAGCTGAGCCTCAGCTTCATGCATTGAATAATCTGCGAGCCAAGCCCAAAGTTTTCTGGCTCTGCCTTTGTCTCTGTTTGCTTTGTGCTGGCGCTGAACCACTTGGAAGCTTTTCTTTCCAATGTCTGAGCACCATGGAAAGTGGAGTGTGTGTTGGAAACCCAGGCTGTGCAAGGGAGGGAGACACAGGCACCATCCAGCACTTGTTTTGTCCCTCAGATCCTTCTCACCCTCACTGATATCCCTGGAGAACTGCACTGATGTGGACTGAAGGTACAAACAGCAGAGTAAGAGCCTGCCTCGTGTTTTCTGTGCTGTTTGCTGTGTTTGATGTTGTACTGAGACAGAAGCTCCTCGGGGTGGGATTCTGCCAGAATGCCACAGCCACTCTGGCAAGGGAAGGAGGGCCTTTAGGAGTCAGTCCATAAAATTCAGATCACAGCAGGGATGAGCAATGTCCTTCCCGGGCAGCTCATGAAGGCCACACTCAGCACAGCATCACGAGCACACCCCGTCTGCTGGGCTCCATTTCGTTAATGAAGTAATGAGTAAGAATCTAACAGAATATTCAGCTCCAACCTTCTCAAATTCACCCCAAGGTTCTTGTTCCAGTTGCTGCCACCTCTCCATCAGCCTCCCTGGGCTGGGATGAAGGTCCACTGGCACCATGCCCTTCCCTCCACCTTGGGCACAACTGCTGGCCTGAGCTCCTCCAGAGAAACCCTGCTGGTTATGGAGAAAGGGATGGGATTCCCTGCCTGCATGGGCTGCATGGGCCTGAACCACCTGTAAGCAAGAGATGCAGCGATTTTTATCATCAGAGCTCAGCAATTCCAGCAACTGATCTTTGCTTCTCCAGTGAAGTCCTGTGGAAGCACAAGAAATGTTTCTTTTCAGATCAATTTCCGAAAGTGCAGAAGGAATTGGAAGTTTTTAATAGTTCCATCCCTATCCAATTCCATATTGAACTGGGCTGACTTACATGGTTTTAAAGACTTTGGGTACTCATGACTTCTCTAATTTGTGGCATTTCCAGAGAGTTTGCACCTGTAACTGTCAGGGATCAGAATTCAGGGCAAAAGAAGGGAACTGTAGCTGCAGTTGGTTTGTAACTCCCTGTGCAGGGGTCCATGGGACAGCCCCAGTTTCAGGAGTTTGTGTCCCTGAGTTCCTTAATGCCAGCGTTCAGCCCTGCCAGTGGTGCTCACCCCTGTGGAGATATTTGGAATTTTATCAGTTCCTGTCCCAGATATTTGGAATATTATCAATTCCTATCTCAGATATTTGGAATATTATCAGTTCCTGTCCCAGATATTTGGAATATTACCAGTCCCTGTCCCAGAGGGTTTTATGACATTCCATTGGCTGAGGAGAAATGTAGATAGGGCAAACAAATTCCTGCCTTCTCCTTATAAAAACCTTTTATTTTGGATTTTGCATTCTTTCTTTAAAAGTAATATCAACTGAGAATTTCAATGCATTGTAACAGGTATTTTAAATTTTTTTGGTGTGAATATGATGAACAGGTAAAGATTTTTTTTTCTGCATGGTTGTATTTAACAAGGTTTTCACTTTACAAGTCCTGGGAGCTGTGTTCTTTCTGTGCTTTTATGTAAACACAACCTAGCACTTAAACCTCGTATATTCTTTCATTGTGGCAGAAGTTGTTTTCTTCACACTCTTTTCATTATTTTTAAGCCATTGAAGTCTCATTCCTACAAATTCTGGAGCTGCACAAAGGCCAAGCAAAGCAAGAGTGCTGATTTGCCTTTGGCAGGGGGAAGGGGGAATATTTTCATCAGTACTGGATTCATGGCACAAAGTCAATAATAAAGCAATATTTATAGAACTTGGAGATGATTGTAAACATACTTCAAAACTTCCCTTCAGCAGCCCTGAAAATGTAATAATCAGTGATCACAAGTGCTTGAGTTATTTTTCCTGTTCTCACAGCCAGGCATTCTTGTAATACTTTCCTTGCTGTTTCCACTCCTATCTCAATATAATTTTGATGCAAACAATAAACAGAGCAGGAAACCGATTAACCAGGGCTGTGGGTGAAGCGCAGCCTCCAACAGTCAGCAGAGCTCAGTGCAAGGCTCAGCTTAACTCTGAACCCCTGAAACACCACCCCTGATGCAAGGTTAGTGCTTCTCCTGTGCAGGTGCCTTTTTTAATGTGAGTGTTCCAATAAAACATGACCTATGTGGTCTTTTGGGGCACAAAAACTGCCACTGTCCTTGTTCAGTTCACCTTCGGAAGTTTAAGGCGGTGCTGTGTTGGAACTAACACCGAGGTTAGCTCCTGGTTTAACTGCTGGTTCAGAGCCCAGACAAGAGGAGTTTTGCTGCTGAAGGTTCATGGATTTGCAGGAAAGGCTGAACACAGACCAGAGCTCCAGCCCCAAGGATGCCTTTATAAGTAGGGTCAGTTTAGTATTAAATATAATTCACCTCCAAGAGAGAAATATCTTCATTCAGCCCAATATTTTGACTCTGCCAGAGACTTGGGTTGCCTTCAGCTTTTCTGGCTCAGCAGCTTCATCAGTTTGCCATTACAAGGTGTGAGGACCATTTGCACAGTCACTGTTGGCTCATTTAGAGTGGGTGGCAGCAAAGCTTTGCAGTTTTTCTTCTTTATTTGTAAAGCAAAACTCTACAGGGATGAATCTCTGTAACTCTGTCATGACACCCAGGAAAAAAATTGATTTATAAAGAGTAGGATACAGTCTTATATGCTTTAGACTTTGCCTGACACTTGTTAATATGTTTAAACAATATTTCCTTTGCCATTTTAGAGGAAAACCCTTGAAACACAAAGACAAATTTTCAGAGGCAACAGATAAAAGAATAAAGCATGAAAAAGTAAAAAAAAAAACCAAACCAAACCAAACCAAAAAAAAAAATCAACTCAAAAAACCCCCAAAAAAACCCCACAAAGTGATTTGTTAAAAAAAAAAAAAAGCAATAACTGTAGTGAACAGATCAGTGCTCTGTGGAGATCATTCACATTTGGCAGGAAAGGTCAGCGTGGGATCACATGGCAGTTCTCCCACCTGGGTGTTCAGGGTAAAAAGATGTTTTATGAGGAGTCCTCCTCTGTTATCAGACTCTTAAAGGCGGCTGCTGCTGCAGAGCTCTCTTCTCCTTTGTTATTTCGTGGCACTTTTCCAGAGGTAGGGAATAGCCTCGTGTTTAACCTGCTGCAGTTCCTGCCATTTCTGCAGAAGCCAAATGTTTGGTGTTGTTTGGGGGAGAACAGCAACAACCTCCGGGGGTTTCATGAAAATCATTGTCTGCAAGGCTCAGCCTGAGCATGGAGTGGAGCTTTTTGCTCTCCATTAAAATGACATCGCTGCTTTAAGACTTATCCACTTTCCTGTTTAGCATTCTGAAAACTTGCTCTGTGTGTGCTTTGCCATGATGAAGGAGATATTTGAGTGCCTGGTTAGTTCTGGGTGCCTGGGCAGGGTTGTGTCCGTCCCTCTGGCCGTGCTCAGTGCCAGGAGCTCTGTCCCTCCCCAGTCTCTCCTCTCTGTCCCTCCCCAGTCACTGCTCTCTGTCCCTCCCCAGTCACTGCTCTCTGTCCCTCCCCAGTCACT